>CAJVPT010001922.1:0-19365 GCA_910592055.1 Acaulospora colombiana | reverse complement strand
ATTCATACTATATGTACAGCTTACAATTGTTTAATAAAGCACACATAACTAGCCTGACAGAGGGTTTAAAAAAAATATATATTTGGATAAATATTCAAAATCAATTCAAGCATTTTAGCTAACTCATAATTGATATCATAATGATTTATATTTTGATGACATGATATCACCAGAAGGCTTGCTAAATTGGATATACAGTTTGGAAGAAATTTTAGAATATGAACAAGAAAAAGAGATAGGAAAAAAAATTAGTAGTTAAATCCAAAAGATAAAAAATTACTGAATATGAGAAATCATTAATGTCTCAAAGAATAAGAAACAAACTGGAGAAAGTACATAAATGAGTAAAATTCAGGAGATAGTTAAATTAGAAGAAAAAAGTAAAAAATTTCAAAAAACATTTAGCAAGGTAAAACCAATTGAGGCTAGATTTAAAAAAGTCAAGCCAAGATCTTTAAAGGAAAAAAAAAAGCAAGTGGAAAAGAAAGAAGAATAGGAAAAGAAAAATGATAAATAATTTAGTTAATTGATTTTGTAAATTTTTAATAAATTTCATGAAATTTGAATTTTTTGTTGCAGTAATTTTTTTGTTAAATTTTTTGCTGCAATATCAATTTTTTGTTAAATTTTTTTTCACAATAATTTTTTTGTCAAATTTTTTTTATCACAATAATTTTTTTGTCAAATTTTTTTTACCACAATAATTTTTTTGCCAAATTTTTTATTGCAATATCAATTTTTTTGCCAAATTTTTTGCTACAGTATTAATTTTTTTGTCAAATTTTTTACTACAATATGTAAAAAAATTTTTTTGCCATAGTATATAAAAAATTTTTTTTGTTATAATATTGCCAGATTTTATGCTGAATTTTTTTTCACAGTATGCCAATATTTTTTTGCTAATATTTTTAATACTAAGTAGCAACAATTATAAATAATTTATCTATCCTTTTATTATTAATTTTTACCAAATTTAACAATAATTCAGTAGTTGAATAACATAATTTTAATTAGTGTCAGATAATGTAAACCTATAGTTATATTCTAATATCTCTGCAATTCAATAGTATTATATGATTAAATGATATATAGCCTTTTATTGTCTTATTTTTAATTACTTTTGCAAACTAACTTACAAGAATTTTCTGGTTTCTAGTATATTTTTATAGTTTCTAATATGACACTAACATTAACAATTAGCCTTCACAATAGCTGTTCTCTTTGATAGTCATTAGTTTTAGGATTAAAATAGTTTCTTATTAATTTTGTTACAATCTATTATAATTTTCAACAGATACAAGTGACTAAAGTTTTTTTTATTTTTTATAGAATTTAGTTTTAACAAAAAATAAATTTTTAGGACCTATGGATCAATAGTGCAGTGGATGGCTTCCAGGTCACCATTCACAAGTTATTGGTTTAATCCCACTTTAGAACAGTATTTTCAATATAGGTTATATTGTATAAGATATATGTTTAATACTATATGCATACTTGTATATTAAAGAACCTATAGAAATTCATCATTTGACCATGGTATAATAAATCAGGTTATATAGATCCTGATCAATTTTAGTATCAGGAAAAGACCCATAATGTCACATCACCTGGAATATATAAAGATCCCAAAGAAAGCTAGGAAAGATAATAATTGACTTAGAATTTTATCAGTTTTATATGAAAATTCACTTCTTTTCAAAAAACTATTCTTATAGGAAGCTAAAAGACTTTGATCATTACTACCAGTCAAAAAAATATAAAGGACTGGTCACATACTGGGAGATACATATGTCACTATTACCAATAGCTACTAGAGGATATGGCCCTATAAACATTGGAGGGCTTAATAAAGTATAATAGTTATGATAGAAACCGTAGGGACAGACATGTTTGGAAGAGACCATGGTCTCATTTGATCAAGAAAAATCCCTATAAGTTATATTTAAAGAGTGGTCAAAAATGATTAATAAAAGACTCAGTTTATCAATATGGCTCATCAATAACTGCTAGAAGATCTATCTGAGATCATATAAAGACTAAAGATATCAATAAACAACTAGTCTCTAAAGACTAAGCATGATAAGTACATCATATAATTCAAATACACTTTATAAAAGACAGACTCCACAAAGTAAATATACCCAAAAACTAGCTCCCTAATAAAGAAATAATAAGTAGTTATCTAATGGATCCCTGGAATACCAGGCAGCCTAGGTATAGTAGAGCAACTAACAAAGATGGTACCCTTAACAGGTAAAATCGAATAGGATTTAATTGGGTATAATAGAATAGTATAGACTAGTAGTTATAAGAATCACTCTTATAAAACAAACTGTACATTTCATAATATCTAATCAATAAAAGCTTAGTCAGTATAACTATTAAAAAAACAAAAATGAATTTCTTTTTATATTTATTTAAAAGCTTAAATTAGGATTTTTTTCTAAATTATTTTTTGAAATTTTTATATATTTCAAATAGCAGAATTCTAAATTTTTTTCTTGATATTAAAACTGATCAAGGTTATATGATCTTATTTATTATATAATAGTTAATTAGTACAATTCTATAGGTTGTTTCTATTTTTTTTTTTTTTTTAAATGTCAGCTCAGCTATGTTTATTAGCAATAATAGAATAAAATTTAAAATATATTAAAATTATTATAACTATTAAGAGTGCTATTAAACTTCCTAAAACCTAATAGTTTATTGGATTGTATTTTAATATTCTAAACTAGAAAAGATTAATCTAAAATTATTTTAAACTAGTGCTAAAAATATAAAAGAAAGAATACTAGAGTGCTACTGGATGAAGACCTAAATTTTTTTTACTATCGACTATCTACTGGAACTAATACTAAGGAGAAGTCAACACCTATGAATTATTTATTAGAATACTATGTCTCTTCATCTTTGGAAGGAAGAGAGAAAACCTTTTTTTACATCATCTTCTTTTCAGATAGAAAAGGAATGGTTTTAGAAGTCAGCTTTATTAATATTATCTCATCTGGAAGTTTGTCTAAAAAACTATTTATCAAAAGATCAGGTGAAACCCATGGTCAGGCAGGTGTCTTAAAACCTATGAGGAAATTGATGATTCAATCCTAAAGATAATATTAACTTCAAGCATAAGTTACTTATTTAAAAAGATGCAACTCTTCCAAAGTTAGACTAAGTCTTTAGGAAATCTTTCAATCAAACAATAGTTTACAATAAATACTTTCACTATAAGTAAGATTGATAGGTACTACTGGTGATCAAGATAGCCATACTTGAAAGGGGTCATGTTGAAAGTCTTGATATTGGTCTTTAGTTTGTGATCCTTCCACAAACCATGGATTAGAAATAAAAAACCTGTCAACTAAGAAAAACCTCCTGTCCACCTTGTTTATTTTTTATAAAAATAAAATCAATCTTTATCTATCTATAAAAGCTAGTAAAACCTACTTGGCTATCAAGAAAAAGTAATTTCAATACTAAAAATAATTAATATGTCTTATAATCTTTACCATGATTGAATAGACTCTTTCCTTTTCAAT
The DNA here is from genome assembly GCA_910592055.1 of Acaulospora colombiana. Classification (NCBI taxonomy): domain Eukaryota; kingdom Fungi; phylum Glomeromycota; class Glomeromycetes; order Diversisporales; family Acaulosporaceae; genus Acaulospora; species Acaulospora colombiana. The sequence goes on along the minus strand of CAJVPT010001922.1, from coordinate 15,826 downwards.
TTTGTTGAAGAATACATTTCAACAAATAGGCCTAAGTATATGTAGTTTTTAAAGTGCTTATATTGAATTAAGTTGATAATTATGATAAGAGCAACACCTATCTACAAGGGTGGTGATACAAAAAGGGATACGTGAAACATATGTATATCTTGTTTATCTTTTGTTATTAATGATATTATTTAACTCCAAATCTCTAGCCTATAAAATTCTAGCAGATTCAGTATAATCAAAAATTCAGGGTCAGAGGAGGATAGGTAAAATTCTCCTAAAAAACTAAAAATTTGTTTACATATTTTAGGAAACTTGGGGTCTAATAAATTTCCTAGAGAGCAAGATCACTATGTATGGTATAACCTTTGGCAAATACTCTTTCAGTAGACCTACCTGCCCTATTATAGAGTTTTGAAAGGAAGTCTTTAACTAAAAATCTTTTTCTTAAGTATTCTTTCTTGCTGTTAGGAGTTCAGATGCTATTTCATTTACTTTTAACTTAAAATCAATACTCAAGCCAACCAGAAGAATAAAAAAAAGATAAAACTAAATAGAAGATACTTTGTAGTATGTTTACAAAGTGTATTTAGTGATAATGTATCAACTTTATTAGTATAGAAATATAAAACTTTTGATAAACATTGTTTTGGAATTAGTGATAAAATTGATTAACAGAAAGAGTTTCCTATAAATTATTTCTATATAATTATAAGTAAACATATTATATATATAATTTATATTGCAAAAAGCTATTCTCAAATAAGATTGAACTGATAACTTGTAGATAGTAACCTGGAAATACACCTGCTATACCATTGACTACAGATATTTTATAAATTATTTCTTTAAATATACATATTTTATATTAATATAATTTTTATTACTACTTCAAAATTTATCAAAAATTTTTTATTACTATTTTCAAAAACTATAAATTGTCTTTAATTATTGTCTTTAATTAAGAAATCAAATTTATTAGTTATTTTTAACAAAGCTTCTTCAAATACATAAGAACTTAAACCAAACTTCTATATCTCACTAATCCTCTGACCACATATAAAAAAAATGTTCGCAAGAAGTTACTATACTTCTAGGCTAATAAAGTCTTACTACTCTCCTTAAACCAACTTGAAGAAACTTTAAGAGCCATCAACTATCCCCTCTCCTTTTACTTACTATCCTCTTCAAACAAAAACTTGATCTCTAATGACCATAAAGGTCAAGAAAAAACCTTTCCTACCAATGGCAAGAAAGTTCTGAAAGGAAGAAAAACTAATGTGCCATCATCTCACACTGTAGAAAAACATCACAGAAGTTTTATGATAATGAGAGACAACTTTCCCACTCTCTTGTTATTTGTTTGGCTTCTTATAGTGCTCGTTCTTGATTTTTTCTGGGAAATTTTGTCTACCTCAGTTTGACTCTGAATTTTAAGTAGCACAAAGTTTCTCACACCGTGATTGAACAGATAGAGCTCACATTAGTAAAAAAAAGTAAACAAGCTCCCATTGATCACCTCACGCGTCTGAATGTATTTCCTTAGCTCCATAAAAACCTGGAATCCACCATAAGTCATTGGTTTGGATGCGGGTGGATATAGGACACCTCTCCGTTTACATCATTGGTTCCTTTAAGAAAGAGTCTGTCCAACCATAGTAAAGGTCACAAGATACTACAACTAGGTTTTATGGTTGTAGTCACTTACTCCTGGCTACTGTGTAGGTTCTCTCTCCAGCTTCATCAAATAGGTAAAGATTTGAAATACAAGTCCTTGCGGCGAAGTTGGGTTAAATGGCAGGCGAGACAAAAGAGGATCAAATTTTTTTTTTTGGGGGACGACATGTCTCACATGAGCACGTTAGTTAGGGGAAATCTAGGAGGATTGATGAATCTTTTTTCTTGGTGCATAAATTAGATTGATCTGAGTAATTCTCCCCAACAACAAGCCATCTCGTGGATTGGAGTAATTAGAATTTTACAACATGGAGATACTGAAAGCAGCTGAGGAACAGGCAGTATGCCCTCGACTGATGAAGTCCTCAAAGAGTAACCAGCTTATGGAATCAAAGTGGTAGTAGTAGCATAAAATTTTAATTACTTACAGACAATTCTAGGAGTGTTTTATTAGTAACTATTTCTTGTATATGTATTCATTTGCCACAACTTAAAACTTTAATAAAACAAGACTGAGTTGTCATTTAAAAAAAAAAAAACATAAGAACTTAAACTATAATATTAATTATTTTTTACTTTCAAATCAATATTAAAAAAATATATTCCAAGTCCAATTTATCTATAAATAATTTTTTTTTTTTTAAACACTAGCTCAGTCTTGTTTTATTTATATATTTGCAATAATATTACATAAATAAGCTACCCTAGAATATACTATCTGTTTTCTATTAAACAAAACTCAATAGAGATTTTCCTTTTCCAGAATACTCACTTTGTGACTTGTTGCCATTCCTTGTATGGGAGCTAACCTGTTAAAGCTGGGCTAGTGCTAAAATAAATTTTGAAGATAAAGGAGTTGTCTATGATGTTTGTGAGCTATTTATTCATAAAATTGTTAACTAGGTTTGTGTATTGGTCTTTTATAAATTTTTTTCTCTGAATAAAGGTTGGTCTTCTTTTTGATTTCATATTTTATTTATTTCTTCCTTTTTTTTGTGATGCCATGGTGGCTTTCTATCTTTAAAATGTTTTATATCTCTCTATCAGATTTTGTATAGAAAATTGATTATATTTAAGCATATTTTACGAGGATAGGTTTTCCTATCCAGTTGATTTGGGATGGTAATTTGAATATTGTAGACTAGTTCCTTGAAGAAGCTCCTCTAATGCTTGCTATTAAGTATTCTTTATATTTTAAGTTTGTTTTATTTGCGAAAATGCTTTTGAATTTTCTGCCCTTTTCTTGTATTGTATGACTTTTGATACAAGTGATTATAGTATTGATTAAGAACTCTTCTGTGATAAATTTGAGTTAATTACAAATGAAAGAATATGTACTGGTTTTTGATTCGTTACATATTAAACATTTGTTGTCCATAAATATAGATGAGATTTTAGTGTGGAGTTTGCTTTTGGTTGGCAGTTCATTATTCCAAATACCGAGACAGAATTTTTTGAGCTTTTAATCTTCCCAATCAATGTAATGGTTACTTATTTTGATTTATTGTAATAGTGTAGTGATTGTTTACCAATATATTTTCTTTCTATTCTTTCATTATAGTTATATCTTGTTCAGTTGAGAAGTTTCTATTTTATCAAATGAATTGTTTGGATAAGTTTTTATTGTGATTAGTTTTATGGAAACTTCTGTAGAAACATTGTTTTATTATACTGTTATTTCTTGAGAGCTGTGTTATGTTTTTGTATATTGATCAATTTCTTATCAGGTTTTATTCCTTTCTATATATTAATTTGTATCAGATAATCTATTTGTTTATTTTATTTAATTTTTGAGTATTTTTTTATCCTGTATAAGAATAGTTTTATTTGGTTTTGTTTGTACAAACTTACTATTTGAAGGAGAAGATTTGAGTTTTTTTGTATTTTTATGATCTTTTTAGGATTTTCTTTTTAAGTCTTAAGAATACGTTTATTACTATCTGGCTGTTGATATATAGGACTACTGAGAAGTGTTTAGGTATGATACTTAGTATAATGAGTATTGATGTAATTTTTGTCCTGATAGATGATAGATGTATTGTTACTTGTTTTTGAAAAGTGTGTTCCTCTTGGTTTGGGATAATGATGAACCAGCCCAATTTTATATTATATTTTCTATTAAAGTTGTTTAGAGAACCATCAGTATAGATTTCAAAAATAATATAGTTTTCTAGTTTTTCTCTAATTAATTCTAGTGATGTCAGGCTTTCTGTAAGGTCTCTAGCAGTTTGTTTAGATATTTGAAATGCAGTTGTGAGCTATTTGGAAGTTGGATTTTGATGTTTATTTCTTATTGGGCTGGAAGAGTTTGTATATGTTTTGAAAGTGTAATAGAAAGAAAGTTGGAGAAGATTCTATTTCTTCAGATTGTTTCTCTCTTCATATGACTGCTTTGCCTTATTGAGAACTTGCTTTTATGAACTGGTATTGTAATAGATTGTTGTTTGCTAACTATGAAACTACATTTTCAGTTTGGTTTTTGTGCTATTGATTATGTATTTTTTATAAGCTTCTAATGGAAAGCTTTCTGGATTCTATATATAGTATTTATATTTGATAGTATTTTGATTTATTTTTCATTATCTTTTCTTAATAGCTGAATTGTCTTCTTTTATTGTAAATGTTTAGTGAAACCTGAAGAAGAAAAATTAGCGATAGATATGTCTTGTGTAAAGATGTTTTTTATTATATCAGTTTCGGCTTGATCTTTAATTTCTAATATTGTTTTGAGTTTGTTTTATATAATAATAAATCATTTTGAAGTTAAACCTGGAATTTATTTTTTATTAATTCAAATAATTTATTACCATTCTAGTACTTTAGAGTTATCTGCATTTAGAAGTTACCTTATAAATAAAAGGTTATGCTTTTTTAGATTTTTCTGATATTCAATAAAGAATGTTTTGCTTATTATGTTTTCTATTGGAGTGTCTACTTCTTTTATTAAGGTCAGACTGTTGGTTTCTTGTAATAGATATGTTGTAAAGCCATATTTTCTTAAGAATCAGATGATATTATATATAAGATTGTTATCTAACTTTTTTAAGGAACTTTCTATTTTGTTTAGGATAGACTGAGTTGACCAAAATTCATTTTGCAATGTTTATAGTCTTATTCTTGCTATTTCTCTTGCTTTATTGACTCTATTGATTCTGTTGATTCCGTTTGTAGTATGAAGCAAAAGTTATTTGTCTTACAAGTATATTATATTATATTTATATTTATTATAGAGGATATTATTGGAAGTCATTTTGACCTTTTTCTTTTTAACTATCTGAGAAACTTATTCATCTGTAATTTTGATTATTTTCTTGTGCCCATCTGATATACTTATTATCTACTCAGATTCAATATCTTACTCAATGCTTTCTTTCTTTTGATCTTGATTTTGTATTCACATATGCAAAATAGAATAATTGATAGTGGATCCTAGATTCTTATATTTTATACTTATTGGTTATTACTATAAATAAAAAAGTTTTATTAATTCAATATTTGTTTATATTTTAAAAATTAATATAGTTTATATTAACCAATTATTTTTGATAAAAATTATATTATTTAAAAATTCAAAATTAAATTAAAATAAACAAAAAAATTTAGAAACTATAAAAATAAAGCTTTAAATAATATAGGTAATTAGAAAAAATAAATTTTTTCATTGTAGCAAATCTTTATAACAACTTGTTTTAAATATAAACTATTTCATATATATTATAATTGAATTTTTTTTTTTTAGTTAAAAATTTTTGTCATTGATAATAAAGATATTATTTGACTTTTATTAATTAATAGAAATCAAATTTTTGATAAAAAAAATTATAAATAATGATGAAAAATAACAAGAACTCTTAAAGATACCATTCAAATTATTTTAAGAATAATAATATAATTTTATCAAGTAAAAGGTCAAGAAACTTTTTATATATATATATTTTTTTTATATATACAGTAATTAGAAAAGAGTTTTTTAAAAAAAATCATTTTTTTTTTGTTATTTTATATATTACATATAACTAAAAACATTATATTTTCTTAATTTTGATAAACTTAACTAAGTTTTAGTTTAAAATAAAAAAATTACTTTTGTATTTGACTTTTCTAAATATTTTTATTCTTCTTGAAGATGATAAGAAGTTTTGAAAAATTTAATAAAATATTAATAGTGTATATGGATTTTATAAGTATTAAAATTATATTAAATTTAAAAGCAATAATAATATTTTAATAGGGCAAATTTTAAAAAATATCATTTGATTAAAAATATACAGTATTTCTGTTTATTATATACAGTAAATAGTTAAAAAAATTTTGAACTTTAAATTGGAATTTCAAAAATTCTTTTTTAAATAAATGATGATTCCTTTCTCAAAGAGCGTGCTTAGACAATTCCGGTGAAATAAGAAACGTGACACTCTAAATGGGTCTCGAAAGAAGACATCTTAGAGGTGAATTTTGGAATACCATAGCTAAACATACAAAAAAGATGAAAAGAAATTAATCGACATAGTGAAATTTATATGGGCAAAGGTTAGACGCGTAATGAAACAATCACGCTAATAAAAGATCAAGAGATGGTAAAGTAATTAAATTAATAACATCAACTGCCTAACCATTTAAGTAACATTTCTTCAAGCTGTGCCATCTTTAACGGCTTTGTGAGGTAGTCATTCATTCCCGATTCAAGACATTTTTCTTTTGAACCTAGAACAGCCTCAGCCGTTAGGGCAATAATTGGTATCTGTGATATAGGAGATTTCATTGCCCTTATAATTTTTGCAGCTTCGAATCCCGACATTATTGGCTGCAATGATAGGTGAAGTGGAAATTAGATGAGCGATTTGAATTATACGCACGAATGTACGAACACGATTCATTATGCTGTGCATATACCGTATATACAGCATATTACTGACCATCGCACAGTCCATCAGGATCAAAGAGATTTCGGCATGCTGGTTTGAAGGTGAATCGGGTGAAGATGGATTTGGATCGTTTAAATAATTGGCCGACTCGGCCATTAGATTTACGGCTTCTTGTCCGTTCGTCGCGGACAACGATTGATATCCGAGCCTCGTAAGTTGATGTTGTATGACCTTTAAGTTTATAGGATTGTCTTCCTATATATAGCATACAGAATGCAATTAACCAATGCTGACATACGTACAGTATGTGTACATAATTCTGAGTTGCGAACTTACAACACACAATATGCATCTTGATTTCGAAGTGAGACGAGTTCGCGATTTTAACTCGCGGCCCTCGTCATCCAAAGGAGTTGTCCTTTTTAAATTCGTTCCCGTCAATAATTTCTCATCACTCGGTGACAATTCTTCATCAATTAACATAATAATATTTTCAGCATTGTTCGAGATTAACTGCGAGTTATTATGTCTACTTTTTTCCACACTTAAATCCGCTAGCGACTTAACATCATTATAAGGTTTAGAAATTTCGTTATGAGGTAAACAATCTAATAATCGTTTTTGCGTTATTGGTTTGCGCATTACAATAACTTGATCTCCAATCTCCTCTTTTACTTCCTGTCCAATCATACGCCCTTCGACTGACCAAAAGACCATTAATATGATAAGCGAACCATTTCCACATATTTCTCTTAACTCCTTTGCTGCCTTTTTAACATTGTTTATATTATCTTCGAGAGCATTTAAAAACACGAGACCATACGGTTCATTATATTGTTCTCTGAGCAGTTTTGCGGACGCGACACCCTCTTCAACTGTGTCAAACGCGTCAGTCTTTTCGTGACCGATAAGTTTGACCAAGGTGTTGCGAGCCGTGGTAACAGGGTCGATCACGAGAACACGTTTTCCTGATACGAATGTAGAAAGCGGTTGACCGGTTTCCGCGGGCTGTGCTTGAGGAATTGATTTGAAATACCAGGTAAACCAAAATCTACTTCCTTTTCCTAACTCACTCGCAACACCCAGTTTACCACCGTTTATGGTCACCAAATTTTTGCAAATTGAAAGCCCTAGACCCGTACCGCCATGGGGTCTTGTTGCTGATGCATCTTCTTGCGAAAAGCTTTCCCATATGTGCGTTATAAATTTGGGGTCTATTCTGAATATGAAGGATGGTAAAATGGTAAATATGAAGGATGGAGGTGAAATCGATAGCGCATTTCTATTGCCAAATTCTAAATAAATTACCCAATGCCGGTGTCAACCAATTCCACAAATAACATTTCCTTTTCATTCCCTTCGCCGGATGAAGCCATTGAAATCTTGAGGACTACCTCTCCGACCTCGGTGAATTTTACACTTGAAATGAAATGATGAGCATTTTTTTGTCATTTAAAGGTAGGTTGGTGATGTTAATATGACTGACAAGGGTGTGATACGCATAAACTTACGAATTTGACAGAAAATTTATTAATATTTGCCGTAATCTGATTTAAGATGATGCGAGTGTTAATATCTATCCTGTCATTCTATTCGCTGCAGTATTCCTTACGCACCTATCGGGATCAGACTTTACATATTTTGGTAAAGAAGCGTGATCGTAGCACAAAATCAGTTCAGTCTTCTTGTTTCCGGCCCTTTCCCCGAGTATGTCGAGGGTCTCTTCGACCAGGTGACGAAGATCAAATGTTTTATCTACGAGCGTTATTTTTTGCGCCTCAAGCCTCGCAGCGTCAAGGATATCGCTAACCACCGCAAGAACGACGTCAGATGCACGCATCATCACGTGAACCATTTCCTTTTGTTCTTTGGTCAGCGGAGTGTCCTCAAAAGCCGACAATACTCCTATAATTGCCCCTAAAGGAGTCCGGAGTTCTATTATTTCGAAATTATGAATTTCGTTAATTGAAGCTAAAGTGGTGGTAATGGAAAAATCAAGGTTCTCAAGTGTAACCGACCATGTGAGGTGTTGGCCAATATTTGCACCTTGGCTTCATTGGCTGCCTTCGCGGCCTCCATTTGAGCTTCTTTTGTCAGCTTTTCTTCCACAAGCATGGCGTGCGCAATAGCCAGACCAATCTGAATCGAGCTTTGTTCAATAAATTCTTTCTCGGAATCCGACCAAGCGCTATTCGGTGATCTAAAGGCAAACAGCCATCCCCAGATTGAGGAGTTCGTTCTAATCGGCATGGACATCATAGAAACGTAGCGTCTGACCAATCTAGAATAGGTATTTATCAACATAGATTTATCGGAAAATCGAAGCCTCTGAAATACTTCCGTGGCCGTTTCCATGTAAGCGTTCGAAGGATCTACGTCTTTTTCTCCGACTATATTATTCACCCGTCTTCCCACAAGATCATGTTCATTTGGATCGATGGAGGACAAAGCCATTATGTGATGATCTTCTTGATTTTCAGAATTAGTATTAATAATGAACGCTATATCGCTAGGCAATATTCTTTGAATTTGCTTTACGGCAGAAGCGAGCACCTCTTCAATATTGAAACCGGAACGAATTTTTTGACTTATGGAGAATAATAATTCCCTAGTTTCTGACTGCCATTTTTGTTGTAACGAGTATTTCCGGCGAACGCGCGAGAGTTTGATGTTGGACCTAATACGAATGATTAACTCCATGGCACAAAATGGTTTTATCAAATAATCATCTGCTTCTTCCTCTAATATTAAATTGGAAGCACACGGTCAGTAGTTGTAAGCAGAGAGGTCGGAGAGAAGAAGAGATTAACTGGAGATATAAAATTATTTGCCTTCCACGCCAACACTCTCACCGGCGGACAGAAAGATCACGGGAAGAAACTGAGTTGCCGGATCGGATCTGAGCGTCTTCAGGACATCCACATCTGGTACCTTGATGTCTACCAAAAAGGTTTAGATTAACTTTGACCAGATTAATCTATGGTTTTGTAAAATGAAAGAACATCCTACCGCTCAAAATTAAATCGGGTGGCCTCGGAAGCTTCTTCAATACCGTTAAGGCATCTCGTCCATCATGAGCACGGTATACCTCAAATTCACCGCGCAATAGTCCAAAGAGGTAATTTCTTAAATGATCAACACAAATGGTGGTGGTGGTAATTAGTGCTTCGGCGGAAGCGCAACAAAAATTGAATGCATGATAGATACTGTAAATTGTACCTCATATCGTTGTCATCATTAATAATGAGAACGCGATTACGTGACTCGTCGACCGACGACAAATTATTACTTGGAGAATGCGAAAGGGAAATTCGATTGCTAGCATTTTGATGGACTCGCATTAAGGAATCCAAACAATCCAAGTTCATAACATCATCGGTCAAATTATCAGTCGAAGCGATGTCGGCAGGATGGTCAGAAGCAGTTCGAACTGACCGTTCTGATTCTTCAACCTTAGAATCCCGACTGTGGGGTACATGGCATTCATTCACGTCAAACTCATTATCACTCGTAAAATAAACTTGTTTTCGGGGCAAATGCTCCCAACCGGTTGGAAACAATAAGAGAAATGTGGTTCCCCTGTTTACCACAGAGTTCACAAAGATTTCACCACCATGCCTCGTCACCAATTCTTTTACAGATGCGAGACCTATGCTGTCACCTTTGTTACTAGATTGATCTGATTTAATGCGATAACAATGTTGAAGCAAATTTGGAATATCATCTTCCGGAATTCCGGTGCCTTCAATGTAAAGGATTTTTTAGGGTCAATTGGAAAATGTGAGTCGTGGGGGGTAAGACCGCGAGTAGTATCAAATAATTGGTCGTGATTAACCGTTAGACACTACCTGTGTCCGAGATCTCTAATATTATCACCTCCCTTCCATCCTGGTGACTTGGATATAAACGTACTGCGACACCGCCAGTCCAAGTGTGGTTGAACGCGTTCGAAACTGAATCGTAATAATACCAACAGTAATATGGTGGTGATTAAGAAGTCTTATGACCAACCTTGCAGCAGTTTACTGTAAAATCACTCACATAAATTAAGCAGAATCTTTTCATACATTCCCCTGTCTACGAACACTTTGGATTTTAATTTGCCATAAAGTTCCTCGTGACTTGGAATCTCAACAGAATAATCCAGTTTTAATAATTTTGCCACTATTTCAAAACTTGAAACCAATTCGAGAGTGCATTTCACAATATCAGTTTCCTTGAATCGCGGCTCCGATCCTTCCGTCTCGATACGCGAAAACTGAGAGATTTACGGGGTGTAAAAGGGAATGCCGCGTCTGCAAATAAAAGAAAAAAGAAAAAAAGGATTGGTTCATTAAGCACCACCAACCTGTAGCAAATTGTTCACGAATTTAAGCAATCGACATGCGTTACGGTTGATGGATGATTCTGGAGGACAGGTGTCGATTATTTCTTCAAGCGGTGAAAGCATCAGTGTTAACGGTGCTACAGATCGAACAGGAATAATTTTAGCTAGCGGCAATATAATGCACGGGTGGATACAAACTTTATGTTACGCACTTCTTAATTCATGACTGACATTTTGAAAAAACGACTTTTTTTTGCGATCAAGCTCTTCCAAGATTTCGACTTTTTTAACCTCTTCACATGATACACCGTGCGTCAAACTTAAACTTATGTGACCGGTGACAAGCTTTACGCGTTGCAATCATAAATCGGAATTCAATTAATTGACAAGGCACCTACGGACCATATAAGATCACACTAATAATAACGATACGAACTTGCAAGAATGTTAAGTATTCTTGGTTGAAAGGGCGACGTTGACTTAGGCCACAAATAATTACACCGGTTATCACCGTCTCTCCCATTGAAGACGTGCAAATCGGTAGAAGGATTGCCCGGGAACCGTTCTTCAGGGTAACAACCAAATGTGACCTTGATCTTACCACCTCATTAATTGGCCATGAAGATGGTTCAAAATAGCTTGCTCCTGATGTTCGTGATGCTTCTCTGTGATCAGGTGTGTCGCGATTTATTTCAACCTCAATGGGATTGGAGAGAAATACCACGTTAAAAGTTTCTAGCAAAAAATCTGGTAATTCTCTTTTCAATTCCCCCTCAGCAAAAATTGGCTTTCCGGTTGCATTATCATTGTTGTTTATCGTTCTAATGCCTTCGTCGAAAGTTGTGGCCATCAGACGTGCAACTTTGCCATGCGTATCCGAATGATCATCGACAGCATAGATTAGGGCAAAAGTGATGTCCTCGCTGTTTTCAAGTAAGGTGGAATTTATAAGGTGACAGGCGCTCTCTAATGATTTTGCTCCTAAAATTGTGTGAATCAAATAAAAATATGTTAATTTGGTTTGATTGTCTCCAAGATAAACTTTGAATTAATATTGCCTACTGAATGCTTGATTTCCCAGTTTACTTAAAGTTCTCAATTCTCTAGCGGCCAAAACCCGCTGCGTCGTTTCCTGGGCAATAACAAACACACCACCGACGCTCCCGTCCTCTTCGAATATGGGGCTCAAGGTAAACGAAAAGTAGCATTCTTCAATGTCATCTTCCCGCCGAACAAGTAGGGGAGTGTCGTTGTTGAACCGTCTTTTGCCAGTGGAAAGAACCCTAATTTATAAATTTATAAATATTGAATCATTGATTTTTTTTTTTTTTTTTTTTTTGAATTGTAGAAGATGAAAGAGAAATAAACACACACACACATACTCTACTAACAACGGCCGTAAAATAACATAGGCTTTATCAGGAATTTCATCGACAGGACGACCTAATGTTTAATAGGTCATCGGACAGGAGATTAGAACGGGAGATTTGGTCGAAGCGTGTTTAAAGTGAATTAATTAATTACCCGTAGGATGTCTCGTTTTTAATATGGCCTTCCACGCTAAGTTAAGGGAAAGATAAGAGGCTCTCCGATCAGGCATAGGAAGTAATCACGTGAAAATAGAATTCGCCAACGTACCTTGATTACATATCAAAATTAATTTGGAACCATAATAAATCGCGACAGGAAATTCAGTGTTTAGGCACAGGTTCTATATACAGTATATAGAATCGAGAAGTAAAAATAAATTTACGTGCCTTTCGTCACACTCGCAATTAATTGGTGTCTACGGAAAACATACCACAGTTGCTCTCATAGAAAGGGACCATGAATTCATTGGACCCTGAGCAGTTGACGACCAGTCGAATGAATCAATCAAGCCAACCAACGGAATTTCATTTTGATAAAGATCAGATGAGATCAATTCTGCAGTTTCGTTCTCCATCGTTGCCATATATTTCTAAGACGATAGCATAGAGAACAATGTAAGACAATGAATTGGCATATAACCAGACTTTTCATCCTAACATAGATGCACAATAAAGAAAATGGAATTTTCGATTTTATACGGTGCTATGGTTTTTTCGGATCTATTGATGGTCCTGTTCAAATGAATTTCTTCATTAATATTTACATACCGAGCCTAAACTCTTATTAATATTTACTAATACAAATGGCCGTATATCGCTGTTGTTGTTTATTTTCTATTTTTGCATTTTTTCGCTTGCATTAAGAGTCAATGGTAAAAAAAAAAAAGAAATTTGCCAGACCATTCCAGACTGTGCCCACGGTCTCCCTTTTGTATGTAATCTTTCTGCAAGAAAAGATCGAGTTCATTAGGGTAACAGAATTTGTCATGGTGGTACAACCTCTACTCGGCAAAGAGAACATTCAAACTTACGCGTAAAAGAAAAAGAATACGTAATTGATGTCCTTCATTAGGTAACGATATTCATATATCGCTGGTTGTATGAGGTCAAAAGCGAATAAAATTTTTCTTACGTAAACTCAGATGTGAAAACGAAACTCCATGTACTTCATGTATTACAACCTCAATGTGCAATTAATGGGTCTGTGCCGTGCATAAGATACTTGACATTATTTCTTTTTTTGATTATTTATTTTTTTTGTACGCCAAAGTCGCAATGCATTTCTTTTGCAGATGATTAAAGAAATTCTTTCAATTATTATTACAATCATAACAAAAATATGGGTGATTTCATAAAGTGTTGTCATTTTACCAAGCTATAATGATTTTTTCGATTATTGCATCTTGTTTGTTTATTTTTCAAACCATTATCCTGGTCTTGCTTCATTTAAAAAACGGAAAATACTGGGCGTCGAATTTTAACAAAGCCAAGAGCTATTCAAGAACCAATACTGTATGTTGTACTGTATTACAATGTGTAATTTAACCCGCAATAATCATGCCGTCATGGCTCGCTTTATTGAGGCTATTGAAAAATAGTTGAAGGATTACAAAATATGAGGAGTTCACCAAGCTAGTTTGGATTAATCAAAACAATTAGGAAATAATATTTCACTCCTCTGATATATTGATACTAAGTCTCTATCTATATGTTAGGATCATTGCCAACAGTTTATCACTATAGATTATTTCAAAAATAATGAATTGTTGATTTTGAAAAAAAAAAAACAATTCAAGATTTTTCAAAAAGTTTTTAATTAATTTAAGAACCTTCTCTTGAAAGGGATCTGTTTAATTGAAATATTTTCTGGTTTCAAATTATTTGAAAAACATAGTTAAGCTAGTATATAAAAGTCTATAACTTGATAAATATTTATTTAATATCTCAATAAAACATGTCATAATTGTATGATTGTATATCAATCTTATATAATATAACTTTTAAACTTATATATTTTTTTAATTTTTTATTAGATTATTAAATTAAAAAAAAAATATTTATTGAAGGCTTTTTAATAATATTTTCATATTTTCTTTTTGATTTTATTTTTTATAATTTTAATAATTCTATATTATTCTTTTTAATCTTAATTTTATTTAATATTATTTAATTTACTTTAAATATAAATTCAATAGAGAAAGAAATATAGAAATAGAATAAATGCAAACTAAAATAATTAAAAAACTCTTTCCGCTGATCCTCAAAATTTCAGAAAATTTCCTTTTATAGTAATTTTCTAAAGAAAAAACTCTTTTCACAAAAAACAACCCCAAGGAGAGATAACAATAGCAACAACTCCTTCCCCTTTACAATATACACTTGACTCTTGATAACAAGGAAAGGACTTCGCTAGTCAATAACAATATCCTTATATCCTTGTTTTGCTTAAGGAAGAAGAGAAAGCAAGGACAAACTGATTCACAGTAGGCTTCTTGAGATCTAATATCAACTTCATAGAGCTCTTAGCCAGGCCAGTACAGGTTAACACCTTTCTAGGTACTAAAAGAGATTCCAGAAGCAATAATTCAAACTGATAAATCAGTTCAAAGTCAGGGCTCTAAAAACCTAGAAGGACATTCAGATCTTTTGGGTCAAATAATAAAAATCAATAGTAAACAGTTATAATAACTGATCTATCAAACTTACATCACACAAACACGAACACGTAAAAGTGAATATAATTTAGCTGTAACAAAACAATAACTCAAGACATGTCAACACATCACAAAGAAGTAAGATGTGTCAATCAGATTATATCAAGAGCAATAAACAAGTAATCTACGTATAGATAAATAGGATCAATATTACAATTGAAATATGTGAAAGATAATATACTGATACTGATTATTCAATTACATAACCCAAAATAGTATTGTATTTACAGATTATTGTGAAGAAAAACAACAAAATATCAAAACAACTTGATACACGTAATAGCTTTTCTATCTCACGTGACAATATGACACAAAAAAAGCAAAATATTATTAGAATTTTGGAATGACGTGAGCAAGAAATCTTTAGAGTACTTGGAAACGTCGCTACCAGATATGATCCTCAACAAGAGCTATGGGAAACAAAAATACTACAACATAAGCTAGGACATACACTAGAAGACCAACCACAAATCCCAATAGGAGCAATCCACATGACCTCAATACTAGACAACATCTTAGCTACTCTATTAAATATAGACCCTAAAATCTTGGCGAAAGAACAGATGTTAAGAAAATATAGCCTTAATTTGTGGGAAAAGGGTCAAGGCAAGAAACAAGATCTCGAAGCTCTTATGCTTGAAGATAAGGTGTGTAACATCTTAACAATCAAGGCAGAAAACCATATCGCAAGTTACGTGATGAAAGAATCTAGGAGAACAGATAATATCCTGATAGATATTCAATCAACTCCTATAGAAACGGAGGAAATCCTAACAATTGAAGAAGTTGAAATGGAAGATCAGAATATATCAGAACCAATAGAAACAGCTGTAATTAAGGAAACAGTTCAAGGAACCTGTATTACAGAAAACATTTCTTACAATA
>CAJVPT010001921.1:0-19365 GCA_910592055.1 Acaulospora colombiana | reverse complement strand
AAGTAGTTTTAGGAAAAACTACCTTGAGACTCGCCCAAATCTTTTTATGCCTCTGCCTTGATTTTGATATTGTTTTGCGTATGTGTGATAGAAGGACGGACTCTTCTATCTGCAGGTTATGTGAGCTTTTGGACATTAGCAACAGATTCACTGATTAGCCTGCTACAATTTTTGGTAGTGACTATGAGATCTGAATAGGAATGGATCGTTATTACCCCCTTCCCTCAATTTTTTTTATGAAGGATATTCTTGACCATATATATCCTATAACTTACAAAAAAAAAAATAATAAATAAAAAATTAAAAAAATTAATGAAATAAATAAAAAGAAAAAAAAAAGAAGAGAGAAAATTTTTTAATGAGTATGACTGATGAAATATTTGAGAAACCAATCTACGATGAACCATCGGTATGAGAGGATGATTCCAATAATACCCCGGTGAATGCCATCCTTTTG
Organism: Acaulospora colombiana; assembly: GCA_910592055.1. NCBI lineage: Eukaryota > Fungi > Glomeromycota > Glomeromycetes > Diversisporales > Acaulosporaceae > Acaulospora > Acaulospora colombiana. The sequence continues at coordinate 18,908 of CAJVPT010001921.1, read as the reverse complement.
GAATTGACCAAAGCTTTAACAAAAGCTTTCCTTGGTGCTGTTGCTAAAGCTCGAGGAGAATAAGAAATGAATTGGTTCTCGTCCGGAATTACTACAGGGAAGAAGAAGAGGATCCTTTCGAATGGCTCAAGTCATTTGATCGAACTGCGAATGCAAATAACTGGTCCAACAAGTGAAAAATCAAGATTGTGTCTGGTTACCTTGCAGGAATGGCTGCAGATTGGTACTATGACAACAAAGATAATTTGAATCATTGGAATAGTAAGGAACATGTCGAAAGAAGTTTTATATCAGTATTTTTAAAGTACTTTGCCACAATAGAACAGAAACACCAATGGCAAGTCAAGCTAAATTTGTTGGTACAAAATGAGGATAAGATAGGAACTTATGCATACAAATTCAAAAAGCTGATCAAAAGAGTTGATCCGGAACGAAAGCTTCCACAAGCATATATTTTGCGCATGTTTATCGGAGGTCTAAAGAAGAAAATTGCATCCCTTATATCTATTGTTGCCCCTAAAACCCTGGATGAGGCTATTACCATCACCAAACGGATCGAGACTAAAAAGAATTATGGAAAGATGGCACCTGAGAAACCTGTCGACTAAACCTCCAAGCTCAAAGAAAATATCTATGAACTTACCCAGCAAATACAGAATATAGCCGCAAACTATGTTCGACTTATGGCCCTACTTACTGATAAACCGAAGACTCGACCTCGACCTAGTTTAAGTGACATTACCTGTTTCAAATATGGAGAAAAAGGGTACTATACTAAAAATTGCCTAGTGAAGAGACCAATTTCAAATCCTGTAATGCGAAGGACTTACCAATCTATCCAGATATTGTGGAACGAGGAAGCTAATTTTGGTGAACTCGTGGATGAAGACCTTGATAACTACGAAGGATATGTTGCTGAGAGATTTCAACTGTACCGCCAAGGAGGGCATAGACATATGCAACCTAATTCCGAGTCAATCATGGATGAAAATCTTAGAACCTCTACAAGAGGAAAAGAGAGTGCACCAGCTAAAGAAGACAAAATGGAAACTTACATACCAGTCGAGGAATCCGCCGATGAATAATTGCCCCAAGCCCCGAGGAAAAAAAGAGCTCCTTCCGTGATTGAGTCCACCCCTGTATATAATATTGTAGACGATTTTCTTGCAAAAACCGCAACTGCAACACTAGGGCAGTTATTGCGATATCTCGACCAGAAGAGAAATCTAGCTAAAGCATTGAGACGACCCATGATTGTGGAGGAAACTAACTATATAGATACAAATAAGAAGAAGATGACGCCAATGTGATGCTATGTGAGGATTAAAAATAATCCTATTGTTACTATTATAGATACCGGTGCAATGGTAAGTTTCATCACAAAAAAGTTAATGGATAAACTGGACTTACGTATTGAGGAGAAGTCGATATCCGCTGTAGTAAATATGACAGGGACGAAAATACGAACTTTAGGAAATATTAAGAGCTTGAAGATCACTATTCACGATGTGTTGATCCCATGTCCTTTACAAGTAATCGACTCGAAGGACAAAATTCTTCTCTTAGGAAATGATTGGTTTGAAAAGGCCAAAGCCAGAATTCACTATAACGAATAGAAAATAATCCTGAGGTATCAAGGGAAGACTGTCGAAGTACCGATCTCTAATAATGGAACCCAGAAGTTACAACCTGAGGAAAGCTGTGATGAAGATTCCGGCCACGAGGATGAATTACTTAATCAACTATATGAGGACGAGGAAGTTGATGACACTGAAGAATACTATACTAAAAACTCGAGTGATACTAAGTCAACAACAATGTCCGTTTGCGAAGAATTCAGCCCCACCGTATATTTGTCACAAGTGAAAGAATTACTGACAACCACCGAGATTTCAGAGGAACCTACAATCGAAAAAGAAATTGCTAACCTGAAAATTAGTGATGAAATAAATGAAGAATGGCGTGATGAGGCCAAACAAATGTTGACAAGGAACTGAACCATTTTCGTGCAAGGAATGGAAGAATTAGGGTACACTGATATTGCATGTCATACTATAGATACTGGAAAAGTTGCGCTGATCAAACATCATGCTTACCAAGCTGCATCAAGCATCTGAAATTTTATTAAGGCTGAAATTGACTAATTAAGGAAATGAGGACTTATCCAAGAATCACAAAGCTCGTAGGCATCACCAATTGTAATTGTACCAAAGAAAGAAGAGAAATTACAGTTATGCGTAGATTATCAAAAATTGAATGTGGTTACAAAGAAAAATGCTTACCCATTGTCACTTATTGATGATTTGTTGGAAACCTTTTCTATAGTACAATGGTTTAATACTCTCGATTTAATGAGCGGATACTGACAGGTTGCTGTCAAAGAAAAAGATAAGGAAAAAACTACCTTTGTTACTTCGTATGGGGTATACAAATTTAATATAATACCATTTAGGCTATGCAACGCACCTGTCATATTTCAACGACTGATGGATAGAGTCTTGCATAATTATGTGGGATGAATAGTCATAGTATACTTAGATAATATTATTGTTTTTTCTGGGATATTTAAGGAGCATCTAAGACATATAGAGTTAGTATTTGAAAAGATCACTGACGCAGGACTAAAGTTAAACTTCAAAAAGTGTACCTTTTTCCATCTTGATATCCATTTTCTAGATCATGTTATTGGAAGGAAAGGAATTCATCCGGACAAAACTAAAGTGGATAAAATCAAAAACTTCCCCATCCCAAGAAATTTGAGACAACTGTGAGGATTTATTGATCTTTTGTCATACTACCGCCAGTTTATTAAAGGATTCATGACGATCACCTGGCCATTACACCATTTATTAAAAAAAAATATCAAGTATAAGTGGGAGAGACCACAGGAAAAGACTTTCGAGATTTTGAAATGATACCTGATTACAGCTCCAATCTTATGGTACCCTGATTTTGATAAAATGTTTTTTGTTCATGTCGATGCTTTAGGTACAGGTCTTAGCGCCATTTTGGCACAAAAAGACAAAGACAGAAGAGAATAAGTAGTTTCGTATGCAAGTAGAGGGCTCACGCAATCAGAAAAGAATTACTCTGCCACTGAGCTCGAATGTTTGGCCATACTCTGGGCAATAGAACATTTTCATCATTACTATGGCTTGAATTCTTTCGTTGTCATTACCGACCATGCCACCTTACAATAGCTTAAGACCTCAAAACTTATAGGAAGATGAGCAAGATAGATGTTATGACTACAACCGTATAATTTTATTATTAAGCACAAGAGTGGATGAAAGCATAACAATATCGACACATTATCCCATATCTGAAAAAAAAATAAAAGAAGAAAAAGAAAAAGAAAAAGAGAGAAACAAGAAAAAAGAAAGACAAGAAAAATTAAAGAAAGAAATAAAAATGAGAGACCTTACCTCGAGTAAATCTGATGAACAGAATCCAGCCCAGGTTCTGATGTCCTGGCACCCCTTACGAAAATTTTTTAAAAAAAAAAAAATGGACCCACTCATTATAACCATTTGAAAGTATACTTGCAGACGCGACAGTTACCTATGACCCTAAATATGGAGCAGAAAAAGAAACTACAAAAGAAAAGTGTGTTTTTAGAGTACAAAGATGGTATTCTATATAAAAAAGATAAAAGGAAACAAAATCACCTTTTGCATGTTATCCAGAGACATGAGTTGAAGTCAATTCTTTTTATAATACATCAATACCTGTTGGAAGGGCACTTTAATAAGGATATCATGTTTGACAAGCTATAAGATACTTATTTTTGGCCACAAATGTATAGTAATATCAGAAGATATGTTAGTAGTTGTGATCAGTGTCAGCGTAGAAAAAAAAAATATTTACCAGGTCCACTACATCCGATTCCTGTGAGTACTCCATTCTATCTGATTGGTATAGATTTTGTAGATCCGTTACCCCACACCCCGAGGCTTAAGCGATACATACTTGTCGCTGTAGACTATATAACGAAATGGCCGGAAGCTATCGCCACAAGCAAAGCCGATACGAACATAGTTGCAGACTTCCTGTATAGAGAAATAGTGTGTAGACATGGATGCCCCCAGTATATAACATCTGATCGAGGCACCCATTTCCAAAACAATATTATAGAAGCACTATAGGCCTCCACCTTCTCTTCTATATGTCTGGTCCACTTCTGCCATTGTGCTGGGTCTGTACCTGACCAATTGTACTGTGTGTTGGATACTTTTTGAATGTTTCTTTTCTTTCTAAGGAGGGGAAAGAACCATGAATTTTGGTTATTGCGATTCTATGGTCGCTTATGTACATTCCTTTATACCTATTCTTGATTTCTGCAAAGAGAAGTTCCATATGTCCATTTTGAGTTATCTATATTTGGTTGATCCTGCTTGTCATTTTCGCTTCAACTTTTCATGTGTACTCTTTCTTCTGTGGATTCACTAATCAGAATGTGTCTAACATATCTCAATTCTTGAGGTCATTGATTAGAATGCTGTTCAATGACAACTTGTTCTCGAAGTGATGATGCTTGCTTGAGAATCTATCCATGCTGGGTATGCTTGTATCATTCAGGTCTCCTGCCACTATGATCTCCCAGTTTGCTTTGTAGCTTGAGTTAAATTACCTTGTTATCTTCTTTTCAAAGTGCGGTCTGTCTAAATACTTTGTTGGTGAATACAGACCTATAATTCTTGTATTTCTTTTGTGAAAATGCCAGGTCCAGCATGATCGCCCTTCCTTATATGGTTTTCTTGTTCACTATTCTTTTTTCCAGTTTGGATCTGAGGGCCACCCCACACCTGTACCTTGCTTTTGATCTGAATTGGTCCAGTGTCACTTGTACTTTTCCATTCTCCAATATTTTAATGTGCAATCTTTCCCATTTGTTTCAGTACTAATAATTATATCCCAATTCATTACCCACCATAAATCTGTTCAAGAGATTCTGATTATTTCTTTGTTAAGGCCTCTTGTGTTTGAGGTTGCGATCTGTACTATAAAGTCCATGTCTGTTGGATTTGATATTTCTGTACTATTTGTTTTCGTGTTTTGAGTATTGTTTGTGAAAATTTCTTAATTATTGGATTTATAAAACATAAGATTGTTATTGATTTTAATAATGATTGTCTGTCAAGGAGCCTATGGCCTCAAGTGCTCTCTGCATGTTTGCTTGTATGTCTTTCATTGTTTTGTTGATCTGTTGTTGTCTTTCATGAATGTCTGCTGTTTCCTGGATTTGAAAGAGAACTTCTAAACCACTGACGCTATTCCTTTGTGATGCATTTAACTCTTTTTCACCATTGTTTGCACCTTGTTCCATTTCTTCATAGTATTTCTAATTGTATGCTTCCAAGTTGATGACCCTTTCGTCCAGGTCTATTACTATTTCTTTGAGACTTTCAACCTTTTTCTGTATTGATATGGGCATTGTCATGATTTCGTGGGTATCTGGAAGTTGTTTTATATACTATTTTGATAAAGAGACTATTTCTGTCATCTGGGCTAAGTTTGTTTCTGGTTTGCACTGTCCTATTGTTTGCTGATTACTCTTGCCGCTGCTATGTATAATGCTGGTTTGATGCTTTTCTTATTGTTCACAGAGGGGTCTGCTTTAAGTCCATCCTGCCCATTCTAGCTGGTTTGAATTTGCTATAAATTTGTTCGTACTTTTCAGTTTTAGTATGGTTGAAATCTCTCTATTGTTTCCTCTGCTCTTCAATAGGGTAGTCTTTAGCGAGGTGTTGTCATATCACAGATGAAACATAGTGGTGGTTTGATAGGGATCAGGGAGATGATAGTCTTGCCTAGGGTGAAGGTCAAATTCTTGGCTATTAGGAGATCTTCTCTTTTTTTTAAACTTACCACTGCAAATTTCTTGGATCAATACCTTGTTGAACATATGTGAGATATATAGCATATGTGTGCTTTTATCTCACTTAGAACCTGTATCAGGTCCCATGCTGTGGTGTCCAGTAGCAAGTTAACCAGTTTGGTTACTATGCTGTATCATTTCCTCATCTGGTCCATGGACCTGTTGGCATTATTTATTCTGACTGCATCCTCTTTGATGAGAATGCTATGCCGCTTAACTAGCTCCTTCTTGACTGTCTCTTTTTCAAAAGTGATAGTGGCACACTATCACTGATTCTGTGTTCTCATACTTATTTCTAATATATTGCCGAATCTGGAAAAGTACTACCTGATCTTCATAAGTCTTGTATTCAAGTGTATGTCCCGGATCACTATAAATTTATCTTTTTGGATCATTTGTTTGCTAATCTACATGTGTGTAAGCTTATTTTCACCTAGATTTTGTAACTTTATTCTGGTTGCATTATCTGCTGCTTGTTAATCTCCAAAAATCGTGATGATTTCTTGTTGTGTTTGTTGCAGATTGCAATAAGTTCTGAGGAGAGTTGAAGGCTTTAGTTAAGTAAAGGATCTTTGCATCATTGTTTGGGTCTGGAGTGACATTTGTATCAATTCCCACTTTGAATTACTCTCTTCGGTATCTAACTTCTGGGTTGACTGGTGTTCTTGATTTAGGCTTGTTGGTGGGGTGAGCCACTTTGTTCTTCTGATCTACTGGTGTCCAGAGCTCCTCCTTGTTTACTTCAGTAGTTAGCTCATCCTATGTTGTAATGTTTCGTACTCCTGATGAAATGCTTACTTCTTCCTAAGTATGTTTTTGGTTTGACTCTCTTCTGCCTGAAGTGCATGTTTGGCCAGAAGGGTTCTGCTGTCATTTTCCACTTCTTCCATCTGTTCACTCTATGTTCGTTCTACCCAAAGGGTTTCAGTTTCTATGTCCATGCTTGTTATGTCAGCAATTGTATCCATTAAGTCTCCCTGAGATTCTATTTTCTTGCTATCATTATTAGGTCCTGATGCCGAGGTTGTTGGTGTCTTGATCTGTGTATTAGTGGGCTTCTTAATATATGGTTGATTATGGAAGAAGGAAATTTCCTTGCTCCTTCTTTCTGTTCTTTGCTATCTTTCTATTCTTTGTTGTTCGAGCTGCAAAATCTTGAGGTTTCTAGTGTTGAAAGCCATTTTCCTATTGTCGAGGTTGCTGTGCCTCAAGTGATTGGGAAAGAGGTCTTTTGAAAATAATAGTTATATGTAATAAAATAAGACTATAGAATATTCCAAAGTACTTTATACTAAGTTTGCTAATAGCAAAATCAACTATCAATGTTCTAGAAGTGTTCTGGAAGATTTTTATTTTTAGGTGACCAAAAGCATTGTGACATGTTGATATGAGGTACTGAGATTATCCTGAGTACTACAGAGATCATATGATAAAATTTTAGTTTAACAGCATGAAAACCTCTAAGTTCAGCCTTGGGAACAATATTTTATTCCACAATTTTTTTGAGTAAAAATCCTCCTAGTCCACTGCATTATTGCCAGTAGGTTATTACTATTGTATGTCTTATCAAGGTGCCGAAATATAGAAAACTACAAAAGAATAGGTTGAAAAAAGGGAAAGTATAATATCTAAAAATGTCTAAATAGATAACAAGAAAATGAAAAGGTAAAAATTTGAAAACAAGGTTTCTATCTTTCTCCAAAGACCTACTTTTCAAGACTTCTTTTCAATAAAAAATATCCAATTGAAATATTTTTTCTATTTCTAACTATCTAAGGAACTCATCCATTCTTGATCTTAATTTTCTTCTCATGTACTGTCTAAGGAGACTTATCACCTAGTGGAAGTTTTTACTTCCAAAATATATTTGATCTTAATCTTCCTTGAATAGTAATTTTTTATTCACCTGTAGTAAAGGGATGACTTATGATAGATCCCAGGTTCTTATATAATCTTGTAAAAATTGAATTATATTGTTTCAATATAATACCTTTTAGTAGCCATATCTAGTTAAAGAAATTTTACTGATAACATCTTCTATTACTCAAAAGGCCAGATTTCCCAATAAATTCTTTTGCCTTATAATAATGAAAGAATCTCAAAAGTGATAAAATTCTTATCAATTGTGATATTCTTTGACAACTTCTGAGAAAATGAATTCTCAACTGTAATCAAAGGATTGGAGCTTAAATGAATTAGAAACCATTCAATTTTATTGCCTAATTAGGATAAAAATAAGACCTTGGTCTTGAAATTTGCCTGACCAGGATAATAGAAGAAAAAGATCTCAGCTTGAACAAATAATGCTTTTTCATTATCTGAAGACTTGTTGCTCATATCTTATTGAAGAAGTGGAACAGACATGGGGTACCAATTAATTCTTTCAATTGCAAATATCATAATCAGAACATGTGAGATAACTAGTAGAAACTTGTTTATATTTAACTATTAATGTGTTTCATATTCACCAATCATATTTTGCAATATATTGTGTTACCTAAAATTCAGGGTCAAACTGAGGTAGACAAAATTCTCTAGAAAACCAAAAAGTTTTTGGGCAACTATAAGAGAAAAAAAAATAGTGGAAAGCATTTTAAAAATATGGTTTGATATTTGTTCCCTCCTATTATAGAAAACCTCTATAAATATGTTTCAATATAAAAGGTTTTTGGTATTACACTATTAGTTTTTCTTTCTTTCAGAACTTTTTTGCTATAGATAGAAAAGATGTTTCTTGACTTTTCTAGGTCATAGAAAGTCAAGTTTTTATTTGAAGACAAATATAAACAAGAAAGGGGTTTAGAAGTATCTCTTAAATAAAACTTTAAGTTGATTTAAGGATAGTGTTAAGACTTTATTAGCAAAGAAATAAAAAATTTCTTATAAACATCTTTTTTATATATGGGCAAAGAATTAGCAGAAAGAGTTTTTTTTTATATCAATCATAATTATTATAAATACTATATATATTATTAATATACTGTATATATATATAGTTGCTTCCAAAAGTTTGAGTTCACTTACTATGTTTTTATTATAAATTTCAACTTTGACAATTTTTAAATCCTTAATTAAACAATAAAAAATTATAAAATTATATATATTATATCTTAATACTAGTTTTATTTATCATATTTTTTTCAAAAATTTTTTGATATAATTAATTATTGAGAATTTAATTTTATAATATAAACCAGAATATATAATATAATAATAAATAAGAATAATATATCATTTCAAACTAAACTTAATAGTAAAGTTTTATTATTGTTAAAAAATTTTTTTCTTTATTAAATTTTTATTTTTAAAGGATTTTGATTGACTGTTATCATAAATCTTATGATAATTAAAGATATTTAGTAATAATAAAACTTTAAAATATATTAATAAAAAAATTTTTTTTAAAAATATAAAAAATAGAATATGTATTAAGTTATAATATATATAAATTTTATAATTTTTAACTGTACAGTTAATAATTTAAAAATTGTCAAAGTTGAAATTTATAATAAAAACATAGTAAATGGACTCAAACATTTTTTTTTTTTTTTTTGCACCAAAAACAGGCTCACTTTATTAGATGTAAATCAAAACATATTATTTTAAATTACAAAGTAATTTTGTAATCTATTTTCTCTATGTGTTTCTCACATTTATTTTCTAAGAAAGCCAGTTTATCACTAGAACTCTTTATGGCTTGTTGTTTCTTTTGGAGAAACTAACGTGCCTAGATTCTATTAGTATATTTCAGAGATAGATGTGTTGCTATTGATAATGTTTGTGATTAGATTTGCATTGATACTTATTTCTGATTCCTAAGGTTGTTATTGCTGAGGAGTTTTCTATTTTTTATGTTCCGGTATCATATGATAATTTGTTGTTTAGTTTTTATCTGTAGAAATGCTGACATCTGTCTTGCCATATATTAAAAGTGATAAAACGAATGCATCTTATTATACCCTTGATTGTTCTTCTAGTTTGTTGCTTGAGAGATTTATGGTGATCAGCTGAGTAATGTCTTTGGTAATGTCACCTCTAATGAGGGTGTCCCAAGATTTATGTCTGTTTGTACTCTCGATTACTTCAGTTTAAAAGTTTATCATTGAGGACTTGTCCATCCTGGCTTTGATTTCTCTACTGATTGTGTTGGTGATGAGATCTTTGATGTTTATGCCATATTCTTTGTATAGAAAGTGTGATTTTGTTTTTTTGTCTCCAAACATCTGTAACATTCTGTGGTTTTTATTTACTTAGAAATAATGTTATATATATGATAATTTTATATATGGTCAATGTATTACATACTATACATACTAACTAGTCCATTAAGGGAAACCACATGACGCTCTCTTAATTTTTCCCAGAACACTTTTATAGAGTAATATAGTTATCAAACTGTTGCGTTTGCTCTAACTTGTTCCTGGATTTGGGACTTTGGCATAGTCCATGGATTTCTTCTCCCATCAAAGTCTTTTGATAATAAGCTGGAACAACTGGCCATACTTTTAAGTATCTCATCGATACAATGTTTACTCTCTTCAGAACTTCAACCTTTCTGACTTATAGTAACTTTTTGCAGTTAGTAAGATCATCAAGGTACGTGATACTAATTCAGTCTTCATTTTGGTTGATCGCAAGATCATCCTCATCCTTTTCCACCTTATTAGGATACTAATAAGATACTAATTATCTTATAACACCTGTAGACTGGCCTGATCTGGTAAAGATCAGCTACAAGTAGCACCATGTAGTGGCGAATTCTTCCATTTTGGCTATCAATAAGATAATCAGGTTTATGCCTAATAATATTTACTGTTATCCAATGGAATATTGAATTTATTGTGATATAGTATTTTTACTTGACCCCCATATGGTATTGAACTTTGAACCTTGTGATTGTGACCTGGGAATATTACCGCTATGCTATGGATCCACAGGTTTCTCAAACTTTTAGAAGCAATCATATACTGTATATACAATATACAGTATATATTATATATTTTTAATGTGTGGCTTATATCTTGTTTATTAAATATTATTTGTAAATATATACAAATTTATTTTAACTTTCTAGCTACCTAATTAAACTTATTAAGGATAGATCTACTGTGTAATTTATTATTAAGTACTGATATATACTTGACTAATCTGTCAAGGCTTATCTGTTCCATAAAAATTTGTTTTGAAAAAGTATATTATATTTCAATTGATTTAGTATTGATTGAAATATTTTATAATTTCATTGATTCTTGATATGTATGATTTGTATACAATAGTTTTTCTAATGTTTTCCATTTATTTTTGTTTTTTTAATTATGTTTTAATTTGTTTTTCACTATGAAAAAAGCTGATATCTCAATTGCCATTTGTCCTGAAGAATGGTTAGAAATATGTCAATAATATTTAATGTTTTTTGGGAAATTTATTGTTTTCTACTACTTATATTCTTATTGACAATTTGAAAAAGTGTTTTGAAAATATTTATACTATTGCCTTTACATAGCATAATTAGATATTAATTTCAATATATTAACAATTGATATAGAAATTGTTTTTATATATTGTGACTATCCTTTTGTGGAGCTTATATTTAGTTGCCAGTTCTAGATTTTATATTCTTAGTCTAAAAAATCTAGTATTATGATTAAGTCTGTTAGTTGCACCAGTTGCTATTTAAGATAGTAGTTTGGAAATTATTGATTTCATTTATACTATACTTTGTAATATATTACTATTTATTGTAATTATGTTGTAATCTAGTATTCTTCAACTGAAAATATGTCTTGCCTTGATAAAGTTTCTTGCAGTTTCTGATATTGTATTGTTTAAAACTTGGCTATTCTATTTTTGGATCCATAGGCTGTTGCTATCTTTGATAGGAATAAATATAATTTCTAAAACTTTGCCTATTGCTAAAGGCTAAAAAAGTCAGATCAAGTTCAAAATTTTTGCTATAGTTATGTGTATAACAATCATGATATGACTGAAGCTTATGTGAAACAATCCATTGTCAACTATTACCATATTCCTTACAAGATAGAAGAATGCATGAACAATCCATTCCCATAAAAAAGGTAAAAAACTATGAGCTGAATTATAGAAAATTAGCTGATTACAAAGCAATTTATATATAATATAATACTAGAATAGCTATAGTTATTATATAATAGTTCTATATGTAAAAATATATAAATATAACTTCTTTTCAATAACTTAATAAAATAACAAATCTTAGGATAAATCTTTTAGATAGGTTGCTTTTTTTTTTTAACCCACAGTCAGGTTAGTATAGTATATTTTTATTGTATATATGCTAGGAATTTACAAATTATTGTGACTTTCATATACTGACTCACTCGTCATCAAAAAAACTATTTCTCTAAATGCAATCTAAGAAATAATATTTTGTTCCTTTATTAATTTGAATAATTCCTCTAATTAATAAAATCATTGCCTACAGATCATTACTGTAGATTATTCTAAGTTTTTTCTGTGGTTAAAACCAATCTACTTTATTTCATGACAAACCCAATCCTTAATAATCGCTGTATACTTTTTTTTTTCTATTTCTTTGATGTCCTCCAAGTTTGAATCCTTTGGAAGTAATGGCCATTCTTTTTGATCTTGTTCAATTTGATCATCAGGTCTAGGCTTGGGCCTCTTGTTTATTTTGTCCTCTTCTATAATATTATGCTTCTTTTCCCATTCCATAACTTTGGCATAGCAAGTATTCCAGATCTTCTTTTTAAAATTTGCTTATATCTTCTAACAGAGTTTTTCAATTATACCCTATGTGTTTGCTGGTAGGATCTTGAGCTGCTCTTTGAGATACTTCTTCAAGAAGGTGATCTTGCTTTCTTTTATGTATCCACAGATGGTATTAAAAAGGTCCCTGACAGATTTCTGAATTTCTTCTAACCATTTATCTGTCCAGTTACTTATTTTAGATTGAACTTCTTTCTTTTCTTTTATTTCTTTACCAATAAGTTTAATCTTTTCCTTTGCCTTCCGCTATAAGTTCTTCTGAGTTTCCTTAGTGGCTGAGCATTCGAAAAGATGTTCTAGTGTCTCTTCATGAAGTTCATATATTGGACAAGTGGTTGTGATATACATATCTGGTTTTCTCTTATTAAGTATTTGCAGGACTGAAAGTTTATTGTGAATTAAGTTAGTTAGGAGCTTTTGTCTTTATTGGTTTTGAAAGAGGTATTAAAGGTATTGGTCAGATTGAACTGGTTCCGGAAGGTTGATCAGTCTATAATTTTATCATTTTGAATCCAAAGATTCTGGATCTGTTTCTGTGTTGTCTAGTCTAGTATGATTTTTTTCTTATTAAACATTTTAATGAAGTTTCTGATACCAATTTCTATTGTATATTCATCCAATGCTTCTATCATAAGGACTCTTTCTATTTCTGGTAGTTGATGCCAAGTTATTGGGTTCTCCTGCCTGGTCTGTTTGGCAAGTAAGTCTACTTGATTGTTGAATCTGTTGGTTCTGTGGACTTTAACCTTTAGAATTTTCAGATTCTGGTCTTTTTTCTTTACTAGGTCTTTGATCTTATTCCAAAGTGGTCAGTTATTAATCTTTGTCCATCTTCTTATAGACATCTTTATTTGTAAGCAGATAGATTTCCATACTTTGACTGCAGTGTTGCAATTAGTATAAATTGTAACTGTTGTATTTTGAGGGACTGTATACAGTGCAGTGAGAATAGCTAGTATTTCAGCCCTGGTTACTGATAGCCATGTGGATGCTTCTGTTGAGAACTGTTTAACTATTTTGTTCTCCTTTATCATGATCCAAGCTAAACCCATTTCAATTTCACAATCTGTCATTTCTTTTTTATAAGAGCCATCTGTATAGAATGTAAGCTGATCAGTTATATTCCTTTTATTATATCTCAAGATACTCTTAAGTTTGTCTTTGTGTTCTTCTATTTGTATAGCTTTTTCTATTAGTGTATTATCCCAGTCTTCCACTTGAATCTCTACTTCAACTGGTTTGGAAGTTGATAGAGCCACTGTTTGCTGAAATGTATTTGTCTGCTAGTTTGTAGAGTTTCCTGGCAGAAGGATCTACTTCTTTTTTCTTAGATTATTGTTGATTGAGCTATGGGAGAAGATGGATCTATGATAGGACTACTTCTAATGGCTGCTCTGTACTGTTTGATTAAAGATAAGTATTGTTACTAGTAGGATCATATACTAGCTGATATAGGATAAAATAGGTTTTATTGTTTATGATTGTTGTCTTTTCTTATATATCTGTTGAAGTATTAACCTGAACTACCCAGTAAATCTTTCTTCTATCTGACTTTGTTGGGAATGCCTCAGTTTGTATATTATAAACTGTCCATTTAAGCCCCTGTAGAAAGTTTTATAGAGATTTTAATTTACTATTGTTTTTTCACTCACTTTTTCATACTAGGAGGGAACTGGTCCCTTGCATCTGTTATAAAGGATTTGAACTGCTCTCCATTCCTTAAGTGTCATTATGGTGGTGTTGATGAGCTGATCTAGAAACATGATCTTATATTTCCATAGTAATGGAATGGCTTTTCCATATTCTTTATTCTCTTGTAATATAGATTTGATTGATAAGATATCTCCTTGATAATCGAATAGATTTTTTCATCTTCAACTTTGAAAAGTGACTTGTATACTATTTGCCAGAGCCAGTGTCATAGCTGCCAAGTTTTCTTTCATTAGCTTGTAAGAGTTGATAGAATTGCTTAGGATATTACCTGGCTCTCAACATTTGATTTGACTTTATTTCAGTTTGATTATAGTAGCAATGCCAGAGACCTTGTTGTTGTTAAGCTGACAGAAAAGTACAGGTATGTGACTTTCTAGCTATATTTTTCAGATACTTTTGAGACCATATATTCTTTTGTTATAAATATAACTGTTTGGGATCGTTTTATAGATTAGGGCCTTGTTCTTGAATACTTTTCTAAACATGGCTGTGAGATTATTACATGTTTTCTCACTCAGATGTGTATATTGTATTCTGTATTCTATTCTTGGAATTAGGATCCTATTGATAATATATTGGGCATGTTTTTCTATTAACTTCTTGATTATTGCCTGGACTACTGTTCTGATTTCTGATTTTATAAGACTGATAGTGTCTTGATTTTTTTGTCTTGGTCCTAGCTAGATACCAAGAAATCTAGTCTGATCCTTCTTGTTGATTTCATGGACTATAGTATCTTCTGTTCCAGCCTGAATAGTCCCAAATACTTGTGGGTTTTGATTAATAGTAAGAAGGATTGACTTCTCTACATTGATTTGAAAGTCATTTGCTATATAGAACTTTTTTGCTTCTTTCAGGATCTTTTGCAGTTCTTCCTTGAATTTGGCAATCCAGGTCTTATCATCTATATAGGCAATTACTGCCTGCCTTAAGGAGAGCTTCATCTTCTCTTCATGTTTACTAAAGTTGGAAGACCATTCTTCTTCCATGAAATAATCCAAATTACTGTTATTTTAGATCTTGCATAATAGTGAATTATAGAAGATTCTCCATAATAATGGGGAGATCATTTCTCCTTGGTCTATTTCATTCCTTGCCACTATTGAATTAGATAGTTCATTGGAAAAAATGATACTATAGCTTTTATTATTGAAGAGGTCTATTATGAGTTTCTTAATAGATATAGGAATTCAAATCTAATCTATAACCTTTTCAAACATGTACAGGAGATATTGTGTCATATGCCTTTGCAGTATCTTGAAATACAATTCATAGTTCTTTTTTCTTTTCTCTAGCCTCTTCACAAATGTTGTTAAGTAAGTGAATAGGTTCTGCCATACTCTTTTCTTGTAACCTAGCAAAGTTTGGTTCTTTTAAGATTTTATATTGCTTATAAATAGTTGATAGTCAGTTTGTAAAAATCTTGGTAAAGTATTTTCAAGCTGTTTTCAAGAGGACAATAGGTCTTGTATTGCTCAGATCACATTTTCAAGGCTTGGATTTGGAAATAGGATAAATGTTACTGCTTTTCCATTTCTTAGATACTTGATCTGTATTTAAAACTTTATTAAAAAGAAGACATAAAGTTCCTTTTCCTTTGATCCCTAAATGTTTGAGCATTTTGTAACTAATGTATAAGGGGCCAGCAGCCTTGTTGTTTGAAAAGATTACAAAGTAGTTTCATGCTCTTCTACTTTAATTTCTTTGTTAAAGGTAAATACCATATTGGGGCAATCTATTCTTTAGATTGGTATTCTTTTTTCCAAGAAAGATCTAGATTCTTAAAATTGATATTTCTCTTTTTGAAAGCCTTTTTGTGATATTCTTCAACTTTGCTTCTAATGATTTGAGAATTAGTAGCAATGTATTCTTTCCCTTTCTGATTTGTGGTTAGCATTCGATCTAATATAATTCTGTTTTTTGTGGTTTAAGACTAAGCTCAGCATCCACTTCTGGTTAGATTTAAGATCATCACATCTATTATCCAATACCTTCTTGATTCGATTTCTGATATGAAGACTTTCTTTTTTCTTGCATATTATTCTAAGGATATATTCTATTTTAGTGATTTTCCTCAATTACTCTGAGATCTCTTCTTGTGACTGGGGAGGTTCTAGTTCTTTATCAAGGGATTTATAAGTATCTTGTAGATTCTGAATGGCCTTCTCTATATTTTTTATGTCTTCTATGATCTTCATATCCCAGTTAACTTGGATTTTCTTTAGAAGAAAGTGGATCTTATTGGCTTTTATGTAGGCTTCAAAATCCTTCTTTGGGATTACTGATTCTATTTTAACTTTATTTCTTTTGCTAGAAGTGGAATAGACTCTTTTCTTCTTGAGACATCTGTATGCACCCTTAATAATTATGGTTTTAAGTTCTTGCCAGACCTTTTTGAGTACTTAAGAGTTGTTTTCAGTTTCATGCCAGGAGGTTTGTGCATCAATTTCTGGAAGCTTGCATTCTATTCAAGATTTAAATTTCTTCCATTGTTCTATAGTGGAGTTACCTAGATCTGGTATTTTTTTACCTTTTGTTCTATTTTTCTCTTATACCTAATTTTTGTTGTCATTCTTGTTAATAACAGGGTATAGTTATTACTTAGTAGTATCTTCACTGGAATGTTTTTGAACTCGTATATATTATTTAGACTAATTTCTGGTGGTATCCAGATATAGTCAATTCTGCTATATGCTAAACTATTTGCTCATGTAAAGGTAGTATTCCCTTTTTCTTTTCAGGAGTTTTAGATATCTATATAATTCCAATCTTCTAGAAAGTTGAAGAGACCTATTTCAGGTTTTCTGTATCCTGGGACTGTTTTGTCTATAGGTGGTGATTAATCCACTATTGGGTTGACAACTGCATTAAAGTTACTCATTATTATGACTTTGAAATGATTTCTTTGCTTATTTAGGACCTTGTTTTGAAGTAGTTGTTATAGCTATCTATTTTTAGCTTTTTCAGATGGCAAGTACACTTGGTAGATATAGAGTTTGCTTCTTGTTAATAGAAAGTTGGCTCCTATTATGTACTTCTATTCTTTTAATTAATTTTAGCTTTTTTTTTCAATATTTTTTTTAATGAGAAACTCTACTTCAGACCCTCTGGGTTTATCATTATTATAGCTATAAAAGAATTTATGTGTTTATTGTAGATTAAAAGCAAAGTCTACTGTTTTTTCTGTTAGCTTAGTTTCACAGATTCCTAGGATATCTATATCGAGATCTTGTATAAGTCTAAATAGTCTTTGTTGCTCAAGACTAGTATTAATGCCTCTAACATTATGTATTTTAATAGTAATAGTATTATCTATTATAAAGTTGTCAATGGTATTGTTCTTATATAGTATTTGTTTTTTGTCTAATTTATTAATGGTATTCTTTTTAATCATACAAATAAAATCATCAAGTGGTGTAATATGTGTTGTGCTAGAAAGGGTTATATCAGTTTCTGTTATTGTTTTTAGGGTTACTCTTTTTTCCAGGATGAACTTGATTTCTCTTGTAGATCAGTCTCTCTCCTGATGTACTTTGATTGAACTGGTGCTTTTTTAGAAGCAATTATTCTATTACCTTCCTCTTATCCTATTCTGGTTACCTGTTTTCTTCTTGATTATGTTTATTCTGATATTTAATTGCTTGAGATTATTCAGGATCCAGCATAGGGGATCTTTATTATTATTATTTTCTGGATAAGGGCTTTGCGATCTATTATACAAACTTCTTCTTCTGTTACAATAATTGATTGGCTCTCTATTACTACCAGTAGCAGAGCATCTAGAGGTGTCTGATGTCCTAGCTATGTAGTTGCTGCCTTAGAGGTTACATTTTCTTCCTTTTGCCTTTTTTTCAAGCTCTATCCTTTTCTGCGAATTGCTTTCAGATAAAACTTCTACTTTGGTTCTGACTCATTTCTTGTATTTCTATAGTGATTGTATCTTTGATTTATCAGTTATCTATTGTTTCTTGTTGCAGGATGCCTATTGGGTCTATTAATTTCTTGTCATATTTTTTTGTCATAATAATATCTAATTCACCTTTGGTTTGGTTGACTCTAATTTTCATTAGAGGTAAAGGTGGATTTTACGGATTCAGTGTCTGATAATATATTTGTAACTAGATTCTCATCCATTTCTACTTTTTTATGTTTATGTCTTGCTCTTGGGCTTTTACTTACTCTTTTAGATTTCTTTTTTTCTAAATTAATAGAGTATTTGGCACTCTAAAAAAGATGCAATCCTTATAAGAAAATATGTTGTTTACATTGTTAAAGGCCAAAGAAATCAAACAAAGTTTAAAATTTTTGCTATGGTTATATGACTGATGATCATGATGCAACCAAAGCTTATGCGAAACAATTAATTGCCAATTATCACTATATCCCTTGCAAGCTAGAAGAATGTGCAAACAATCCATTCGCATCAAAAAGGTAAAAAACTATAAGCTGAGATAATAGAAAATTAGCTAGCCAAGAAGCAATTTATGCATGACATAATACTAGAATAGCTATAGTAATTATGTAATAGCCCTATATGTAAAAATATATAAAT
>CAJVPT010001920.1:0-19371 GCA_910592055.1 Acaulospora colombiana | reverse complement strand
TCTATGTTAATCTTCTTGAACAGATATCTACTGCTAGAAGAAATAATTGGAGACAATAGCTATACAAGGATCAATAGAGGAGAGGGTTCTGCTCACATCTTGAAAGGACTTGGCAAGAGAGGGAAAATGGTAATCCATTATAGAATCGATACTTGAAACCATGCTATTACTACTATTTCTTTATCGTTGGCTAAGTACTGTTCGAGGACTTCATCGGTTGAGAGCGCAATGTCTGTTTCTCAGTTACTTTCAGTACTTCCATGTTATGGTTCTTATGTCTTCCAGTTTTAATCCTATGTCTTGCCTTATCCTACTTACATTGGGTCTTCTTTTGATGTTCCTTCAAGTAACCAGACAAGTCAAAGGGGTTTTCGAGGGGGTCTAGAACTGGGATTGAAGAAAGTTGGGGAGGGAGGGCTATAGGAATGGGGATACGAGGTATGGGGCCTTTGTCATCCAATGAATCTGTTTTTACTTACCTATTGCGATGACCTCTTTAGAAAAAAAATCTTGGTTTTTCTGGCATGTGCCTTTACTGGTTTTGATAAATGTTGCTCTTGAAGTATTACCATCTTGGAGAAGTTAATCCACTATACCATCTATATTAGCAACTCCTGCTGGTGATTTCATTTTCGATTGGTACTAATGATCCCGAGGGATCTCCCAGTCTCCCAGTTTTCAGGCTTGTATAAGTAGGTGGTATACATTCAAGGCTTTGCCTTCATTCTATGTCTTCTTGAGCATTTTGTTCTTCTTATTTTCTTAAGTGGTGGTAGATAATTTCTTGAAGATTATTCTCTTTCTTGATATTCAATAACGTATTTAGAGGCAGTGTCTAACGAGACATGTGGAGTGACCAATAGAAGCTTGTTTACATTCTTTTTACTAATGTGAGCTCTATCTGTCCAATAATGATGTGAGAAATTTTGTGCTACTCAAAATTCAGGATCAAACTGAGGTAGGCAAAATCCTCCAGAAAAAATCAAGAATGAGCACTATGAGAAGTAAACACAATAATAAGAGAGTGGGGAAGTTGTCTCTCATCATTAACAGACTTTTGTGGTATTTCTCTATAGTATGAGATGACGGCATATTAATTCTTCTTTCTTTTGGAACTTTCTTGTCATTGGTAGAAAAGGTTTTACTTGATCTTTAAGGTCACTAGAGGTCAAGTTTTTGTTTGAAGAGGATAGTAAACAAGAGGAGAGGGGATAGTTGATGTCTCTTGAAGTTTCTTCAAGTTGGTTTAAGGAAAGTGATAAGACTTTATTAGCATAAAAGTATAAAAACTTCTTGCGAACATCTTTTTTGTGTATGGTCAGAGGATCAGCAAAAAAAGTGTGCCAGTAATTGTTAGAATAGATAATTGTTAAAGCAGATATTATTATCATAAATACTAAAATTACAAGTTGAAGTACTGTAATTATTGGCCTGGTCAAGTATCATAATTGTTAAAAATCAATAATAATAGATTAATAATACAAATATAGATGTAAATATAAAATTTGAAATATATAATTGAATGTAATCGATTTATAAAAAAAAATTTGTGATCAATTTTATTGTTATTACTATACAGTTTCTCTAGTAATCAGTATAAGCAATAAACTTGCTATCCTTTAAATTTTGCCAACTTATTATAGTTATTACTTAACATATATACTGGATTTTTTATTATTTTATATATTATATACAGTAGCTATTTAACTACCAGTTTTAACTTTGTTAATTCCTAGCCACTTCACTTTACAATTATAATTATTCACAAGTTTTACATTTTATAGCTATATATAAGTAATATTTTATTGACACTACATATTATTGTAATATTTTATTGCTACTAGAACTAATAAAAAATATTTACTTTTTGTTTTTCAGTTTTTTTAACTTTTAGTTATAATTGATTACAAGTTTAACAATATTTATCAATGCTATAATGCTCTACTATTACTTTATAGCTACTAATATTGATTGTAATACTATCTAAATAGTATGGATCAAGTCAATAAAGTCAAAAAGCTACAAAAAATTATTGATTTCTTTCTGCAAAGGGTGATTAGAAGAAATTTTTAAATTGATTTATTCTTTATATACTATATTAATTAAGTATACTATGATCTCTATTAAGTAACTCTAAACTAGTGCAGGCAAGCCCATGTCAATATAAGATAGTATTTATAAGTATCAATATAGTATTAATACTATCTTCAGAGGGAAACCCTAGACTAGCAACCTATGCTTGTATTGATTTTAGAATAGGAATAGTACAGTAAGTATATCTATGCCTCTAGTGGAAAATTCTAGACTAGTATAGACAAACTTGTTATTATATACTACTTATAGGTACCAGTTAATACCATTTGCCTTCAAAGAGAAATTCTGGATCAATATATAAAATTTTATCAACAAAAGTTATATTTTGACTATTAATTTTTTATATTGCTTTAATAGGATACTGTATATATTAAGCCAATTTTATATATCTTAATTTAGAAATCTTTGTTGCAACTCTCTATTTTTTTGTATTACAAAAAATAATAAATCAATAAAATATACTACATTTTTAAGTGAATTGATACAAAACTTGTTGAATATTTGCCTGATTATTTCTGATCCTAACATTAATACTTATTCAAATATAAATCTAATAAAATACTTGTATATATTTTCAAGTTTATTAACAATAAAACAATATCAAAACAATTGATGATGAGATTTTTCGAAGTTCTTAATTACTTGTAATAATGACTTATAAAATGCTACTATTATTTTGAGAATCGATATTGATAAAGCAAAAACATCCAAAAAAAAATCCATAAAAATTTTATAAGTTAAAATTTTTGCAATTTTTTTAAAACCATATTGTTTTTAATATTAAATAGAATAAAAAAGTATTGAACAAAATGAAAAGTAATCTGCTGATCCTCTGCCCATACACAAAAAAGATGCTCGCAAGAAATTTTTTATTTCTTTGTTAATAAAGTCTTAACACTATCCTTAAACCATCTTAAAGTTTTACTTTAAGAAATACTCCCAAACCCTTCCTCTTGTTTATATTTGTTTTCAAACAAAAACTTGGTTTCCTGTGACCTAGAAAAGTCAAGAAACACCTTCTCTACCTATAGCAAGAAAGTTCTGAAAGAAAGAAG
Organism: Acaulospora colombiana; assembly: GCA_910592055.1. NCBI lineage: Eukaryota > Fungi > Glomeromycota > Glomeromycetes > Diversisporales > Acaulosporaceae > Acaulospora > Acaulospora colombiana. The sequence continues at coordinate 16,222 of CAJVPT010001920.1, read as the reverse complement.
AACTAATAGTGTAGTACTTGAAGCCTTTCATATTGAAGCATGTCTATAAAAATTTTTTGCAATGAGAGGTGATGAACATCAAACCATATTTCAAAGTGTCTGCCCACTGTTTCTTCCATCTTATAGTCACTCAAAATTTTTTTTGGTTTTCTGGAAAATTTTGTCTACCTCAGTTTGATCCTGAATTTTAGATGATATAATCTATTGCAAAATATGATTGATAGATATGAAACATGTTAGTAACTAAATGTAAACAAGTATCTACTGGTCACCTCACGTGTTCCAATGATGTCATTGGTAATAGAAAGATTTAATTGGTGCCTTGTGTTCACCTCACTTTTCCAATTGGGTTAACCTACAGATCAAGTACCATGAGGTCAATAAGATACGAGCAACAAGTTCCCAGATGGTAAAAAAGCTACTATTTGTTCAAGCTGAGATCTTTCTCTCCTATCATTCCGGTCAGGCAAAGTTCAAGACCAAGGTCTCTCTCTTATCCTGGTCAGGCAATAAGACTGAATAGTCTCTAGCCTATGCTAAGCTCCAACCCTTTGGTTAAAGTTGAGAATGCATTTTCCCAGAAGTTATTGAAGGATATCACAATCAATGAGGATCCCCACCACTCTTGAGAACCTCCCACCATTACAAGGCAAAAGGATTATTGGGGAATCTGGCCTTTTGGATAATGAAAGATATACACCAGTAAAATTCCTTTAATTAGGCATGGCTACTAGAAGATATCATACTAAAACAATATGGCCTAGTCCTTACTAGATTACATAAGAACCTGAGGTTTATTATAAGTCATTCCTCTACCACAGGTGGATAAAAAATCACTGTTTAAAGAAGGTTGGGACCAAGTATGTCCTGGAAGTAAAGACTCCCACTAGGCAATAAGTCTCCTCAGATGGTATACAAGAAGAAAATCAAGATCAAGAATGGATAAGTTTCTCAGATGGTCAGAAAAAGAAAGGATATTCCAATTAGGCATTTTTTATTGAAAAGAGATCTTGAGAAGCAGGTCTTTGGAGGAAGTTGAAAATATTTTTTCAATTTTTTACTTTTTCATTTTCTTGTGATCTGCTTAGACATTTTTAGATATTCCCCTTCTCCTTTTTTCAACCCATCTTTTTGTAGTTTCCTGTATTCCAGCAGTTTGGTCAGACATATGGTAGAAACAACCTGCTGGCAATGATGCAATAGACTAGGAGAGTCTTTATCCAAAGATACTGCAAAGCAAAATATTGTTCCCAAGGCTGAACTTAGAGGCTTTCATGCATATGACAAGTTAGTTAGATTAGAATAATAGTTTAGCTGTAGTATGTATCATACTGTTCGAATGAAAATATACTTTTGTTTTTAATTGATTAATAAACTGACAATCTAGCCTAGCTATGGGTACTCAAAAAAAAAAAAAAAGTATTGAACAAAATGAATTATATTAAACTTAAATTTAATAGATATAGTATTTTTTTCTTCTATAAAATTTTTATTATATCAATTGTTTTTCATTGATTTTTAGTAAAAATGGTATAATTTCAAAATTAGTAATAAAGTCATATTAATAATTTGATAGTTCATTACAATTTTTAAATTTATATTAGATACTATATATTTAGAAATATTATAATAAAATTAAATTATACTAGTAAAATAATAATTATAATAATAAGAGACTCTTTTCACTAATCCTTTGATTATACACAAAAAAAATGTTTATAAGAAGTTTTTTTACTTCTTTGCTAATAAAGTCTTAATACTTTTATTAAAACAACTTTAAATATAACTTTAAGAGTCGTTTTTGCACTTTTCTTTTTGTTTACAAATTTTTTTACTCAAAAAATTTGACTTCTAATAATCAAAAAAAGTTAAGTAATATTTTTAATACCAATGATAAAAAAGTTTTCAAAAAAAGAAGAGCTGATTATAAAGTACCTAAAGGTCTTTTCAACCTTTGAAGCAAGAGTTTATAAAGGTTTTCTGCAGTAAAAGGCTTATTTTCTTTCTTTTTGACTGTTTGTATCCTCTTATAGCTTCTATTTTCATGGTTTTTTAGAGATTTTTGTCTATCTCAATTTAATTCTGAATTTTATATAGCACAAATCCTTACAAAAGGTAATTGGCTAATACAAAACATATTAGTTTTTGAAATGTAAACAAGCTCCTATTGGTTATATTCACATATCTCAATAATATCATTAGTAATTGAAAAAAATGTTTCAGAAATATTTATTCTTCAGAAACTTAAGCTCCTTAAGAAAGACATCTATGATACTAAAAAATTAAGAGATAGGTAATATGAATTGCAAATCTTTGTCTCTTCCTTAAGCTCCTCAGGTAGGGTCAAAACTTTAATGGACAAAAGCTAAGGTCTAAATACTTTTCTCAAGATATTCTAATCTAGTGCTTACTTAAATGAAGAATCAATTAGATTGACTTATTCAATATTATAAGTAATAACAAAGAAGATTTTTTCCAAAATTCAAGAGAAGCAAAAAAATTATTCCAATTAGACAAATATATTTTGAAAGAAATATTGCTTTCTTTTAGACTTTTTTGATAGAACCTTAAATTGGTTTTCTTTTTCAATTTTTTTTTTCCTTTATCCTTAACAATTTTTGTTTATAGACAATCTACAATAACAAACTGTTGGTAATAAACTTAGTAGATAGAGATTATTTATTAATCCTCTAGAAAAGTGAAATATTGTTTCCTAGATTTAACTTAGAATACTTCAGTGCAATGATGAGTTATTCATTATATGAAAATCTGTAATATTGTAGATAGTTATATAACTTCTCAATAAAGATAAAACCATATAACATGGTTGTGAATTAAAAAAAAAATAATAATAATAATTAAATTTAATTTTTTTAATTCACAATCATATCATAATAACTTGTTTTTATTGAGAAATTAAAATAAAATCTATAATAGTTTATAGACTATTACAAAGTGACTAACTTATCTTTATATATAAGTATTCTAAGTCAAATTTTGAAGACAATATTACACTTTGCTGATAGATTGGTAATAATCTCTATTTACTAGAATTATTGTTAATAGTTTGTTACTATTGATTGATCCGAAAACTAATAAATTGTTAAATTAAAAAAGGAAAGGGGACAATTTAAGGTTTAGCAAAAAAAAATCCAAAAATAAAAACAATCTCTTCTCAAAAGGGATCTGCCTGATTGGAATAGTCTTCTTGTTTTATTTGAACCTCAAAAGAAATCTTCTTTTTCATTACCTGTAGTATCAAATAAGTCAATTCAACTAATTCTTTATTTAAGTAAGCACCAGATTGGATTATCTTAAAGAAAGTATTTAGACCTCCACTTTTTATTGAAGCCTTGTCACCATCTGAAGATCTTAAGTAAGAGATGAGAGTTTGTAATCTATATTACCTATCACTTGATCTTTTGATATTATGAAAGTCTTTATTAAAGAACTTGAGCTTTTTAAAGAGTAAAATTTTTGAAATATTTTTTTTTAATCACCAATAATATTATTAAAACATGTGAGTATAATCAATAAAAGCTTATTTATATTTCAAAAACTAATATGTTTTATGTCTACCAATTACCTTTGGTGAGAATTTGTGTTATTAAAAATTCAGAATCAAATTGAAATAGACAAAATTTCCCAGAAAACTAAAAAAGTGAAAGCTTTAAGAGCACTAGGACAGTTTAAAAGGAAGAAAATAAGTCTTTTAACTACAATAAAACCTCTATAAATCTCCCACTTCAAAGATTAAAAGTACTTTATAGTTAGTTTTTTTTCTTTTGAAAACTTTCTTGCCATTGGTATTAAAGGTATTACTTGACTTTTCTTGATTACTGAAAGTCAAGTTTTTGGATGAAAAGGCTTGTAAACAATAGAAAATAGATAGAGATGATTATTGAGATCAAATTTCAAGTTGTTTTATAGAAAGTATTAAGACTTTATTAATAAAGAAGTGAAAAAACTTCTTACAAACATTTTTTTTGTATATAATCAGAGAATTAGTAGAAAGAGTTTTTTTATAGATTTTTTTTTCCCTCTATTAGACTAGTTATGTATATTTTATTAAATATTTGTAAACTATACATATAACATGAGATGTTAAAGCTAATTCTTTAACTAAATCATTCATCTTAATTGTTTTATTTTTCTAAGTGCAACTTCAGAAGTAATTTATCACTTCGTTAGGAGTTCAGATAAACACTCTTCCAACTTCTAACATTATTGCCTACAGATTACTACTGCAGGTTACCTTTTCGAGTTCTAACAGAAATTAAAACCCAACCATTTTATCCCATACTTTACTCCATATTACAAGACCTGTTTGAGCATCATAATTTCTAATTCTTCTTTCCTTAATGATACTTGATATGACTAATTTTCTGATATATTGGTCCTGATTTTTTGGCTCTGTAATATATTGACCATTTGATCTTGTTACCTCTGTCAATTTCCAACATCCATTTTTACTTTATCACCTTTTTGCATCTAATGTTTCAAATTTTCTTCTGAAGTAGTTAAGTAATTTCTTTTATATCTTTATTATCTACTTTCTTGTTTCTTTACTAATTCTCTTTCCATAGCACTTCAGGTCTGTTATCTCATCTATTAGGTCTTTTTCAATTAATTTCATATAAAAACTAAGTATAGCCTGATCAGTGTTTGAAATTCTTTTCACTAGTCAAGCTATTTTCTTATCCATTTCTCCTCTTTTCATTCTATTATCAACTATTAGACATATATCTTTTTCTTCTGATTCCTTTTTACTATCTGTCAGGAGTTTGTTAAAACCTTGCATCATATCTTCTATACTCTTCTGCCAGGTTTCTTGTTATTGAGTTTTGTATGCTAGACATTCTAACAAGTGTTTTATTGTCTCTTCTTGCTATTTATATGCAAGACATTTCACTTGCTTGTATAAGTCTAGTCTTCTTGTAGCTAGTTTTGTTAATATGGGTAGCTTACTGCTAGTCATCTTAACAAGAAAGTTTTTTCTTTATAATCCTTTAAAAGAAATATTTCATATGTCCCCATTATTTATTTGTTCTTAAACTAGATTCTATATATATGCTATGGTGATATTAGATTTAATGTTCCCACTTTTTGTCTATTTTGTTTTGGATTGTCTATTGTTGCATCATTATTTTAACATTTATTTTTTTAATAAACTACTTTATTAAAGTATTTAGAACTATATCTTGCTATTTGATTTTGATAATAATCTTAAGTGAGTTCAAATCTTGTCATTATATTGTTGAAAACTTTAATGTTTCTTTGGCTAAAGTGTTTGCTTCCTCATTATATTGAATATTAAAATATGCTTTGATCTTGATAAGATTTAAATATATTTCTTTTTTATTTATCAGACTTAATATTTGTGTTTACAAGGATCAATTTTGTTTCTTTAATTATTTTTTGTGGGGTTTTTTGGGATCCCTCTTTTCTATAGTTTTTTATTTAAAGATGTAGGCTTGACTATCAATGTAAATCTTGACCTTGTTATTAACTGATACTACTAGCAGTATAGTAATTATCACTACTAGTTCTTCTCTTGTAGATGAAAACCAATCAGCTACCCCTGCTTGGAACTTGCTTTCCCTTCCTACCTCTTCAATTTGTATCCATATTACATCTATCTTTATATTTTTATTTCTATGATCAACAAGAGATCTGTCAGAGTAAATCGTTATTATATTATTGCTATTATTTCTTTTGTTATACCTAAGTATTTCAATTAGATAGGTTTGATATATACTTTCTTTAATATTTTCTTTAATTAGCTTCTTCTTCTAGTTCTCTATCTCTACTTCTTCTAGTTGCCTTCTATTACATTATATAGTTACTGAGTCTACAGTATATAAATTGTTTTACTTATTATTTCCTCTAGAGCTACTTTGGAATAAGAAATTTCTAAAAGTTGAGCTCTCCTTTTAGATTTTCTAGTATTAAGATAAGAAAAAAGAAACTATATATGTTTGTTCTATATTTAATTTTACTATGCATCAGTTTTCAGTCTTGATCTCTTTTGGATAGCCTTGGCATCACATCAGGTTTGATTCTAAATTTTTCTTAAATCTGTTATATTTGAAATAATCTATTTTAATATATCTTTTATTGTTACTTAAAATCAATTTTTCCTAAATAAGTTGTTATTGCTTATTATTGCTCTTGATAACTATCCAAAGTTTTTGCCTTTTATCAAGGTTGAGATTGAGTACTGAATGTTCTGAATTTCACTTTAACTAATTTTTTTTCCAAGATCTTATGAACTGTTTTAGCTTGTTTCCTCATATCTCCCTTGTTATTGACAAGTAACATTCTGAAATAGGTCCCTTACTTGTTTTTTGTAAGAATTGGAGCATTTACCAGTCCCATACTTCTTTAGTTTTATAGTTAATAAGCTAATTTATATATATTAACTTATTGTATTTGAGTGATAAAATGACTTTATTGTATTTATCTGTTGTTAAATGATCTTTAATTGGATTATTTTTAATATTACAATTGAAAACATTACTTTATTTCCAGTTATAAAAGATTACCTTCATATCTTTAATCAGTTTCAGTACTTGTAATGTGAAGTTACCCCTTCCCAAAAATGGTTTAGTGAGTTACATGTGAGCAGGTTTAGAGATTTCCAGTACTTAAACTGTGATTGCTTTAACCTGATAATTGTTATGATTTCAGCTGATCCTAAGTCATTTAACCTATTACACAATCCTATTATCTAACTTTCTTTTTGAAACACCCAAATACTTTTTACAGTAAATTGTAAATCCTAGAATATATACTATACTATTAGGTATGAATCAGCATAGTGTGACCTTATTTTTGAACAGCTTTCTATATGTCATTGTCAGAATATTACATATTTGCCAAGATAGTACACTATACTGAATTCTGAATTTGATTCTGGGTATTAGGACTTTGTTTAGAATATAAAGTGCTTACTGGTCAGTTAATCTTTTATTTTTTAGAGACTTGATAATAATGTTGACTTCTTTAAGCATCAATTATTTGAGATTAATAGCAGATTTCTAGTTACCTATCCAGATTTCCAGGAATCTTGTCTATTCAGTTCTATCTAATTCTCTAACTACTTCTCTATTGATCCCTACTTGGACCTCTTCTAGATATTGATTGAAGTTGTTAATAGTAATTAATACTGATTCGCTATTATTAATCTGCAAGTCATTTGCCCTATAAAAAGTCATTACTTCTTTCAGAATTTTTTTTATATCCTTTTTGGATCTTGCTATCCATGTTGTATTTTTAATAAGTGTGATAGCTACATGTCTTGACTCTAGCTTTCTTCCAGTATTTTTTTTAACTCTGGGTTCTAAGCCACTGACATTTTGTAATCTTTTGTTTCATTATTTTAAATCTTACACATAAAGGGTTATAGAATATTCTCCATATTAGTAATGAGATAGTTTCTTCTTGATCAATTCCATCTCCTGCTGTGATTATCTTAGCTAGATCTTTTTCAAATATGATCCTAAATTCTCAATTTCGAAATAAACTTATTATGATTTGGATAGAGCTTTCTGATATATTAATTCTATTCATTATTTTGATTAACATATTCAGGCTAATAGTATCATATACTTTTGCTATATCTTGGAAAAGTATACATAGCTTCTTTTTATTTTCTTTTGTTTCCTCACAAATATTATTGAGAATTTGAATTGCTTCTATTATACTTTCTCCTAGTAATCTTGCATAATTAAATCCTCTCAAGATATTGTTAATCTTACAGATATTTTCCAATCTATTTGTGAGGATCTTAATGAAGCATTTTTATATAACCTCCAGCAATACTATCAGTCTGATGTTAAGGAGTTCACATCTTCATGATTCTAACTTTGCTTCCATCCTATTAGAGTAATTTTCCACCTTAGAAAGTAGTTAAGTATCCTTTTAAGATATTCTTTTCCTTCTTGATTCAGTCTTTTTAGCATTTCATAACAAATTTGCAATCTTTCTGGGACTTTATTATTAGGGAGTTCTTGAAGCATTTTGTATAGTTCTTTTTGAGAGATTGGCTTCAATAGATCTTTGTACCACTTTTTTTATAGTCCTTTATAATTGTATTCTTCTTTTCAATTTTTTAGAAGGCTATAAAAATTCACGTTTCATTTTTGAATGCCTTATGATAATATCTTCTTATTTCCCTTTCAATTTCTATCTTCTTGATAGTATATATTCCTTTTCTTTATCTTTGATCTTGATTCTATCTAACATTATTTTAACCCATTCTCTATTAATCAAGAAGTTTATTATTCTTCTTTAATTGCTACGTAAGTTATTACATCTCTGTTTCAAGACTAATTTGATAGCATTCCTTGTTTTTTTGTCTCTGTATTCTAACAAGTAAGTTTTAGGTTTTCTATTGCATTCTATATATTCTTTTTTAAGAGTTTTCATAGAATTTGAGAAATGCTATATTGAATACAATAGTTTTCAATCTAATTATTAGAACTAAAAGTAGTGTTGTATTTTCTAATCGTTATACCAAGGGCTTGCAATTTGATTGAATTATGAGTACTTTCTGCCTTCTTAAAGAGTACAAATAGTTAAAGAGCTCTCCAATACTTAATAAATTCTGGTCCATGCATATGATGTTTTTTCTAGAAAGCAGATAGCTTCTTGGTTGCAAGCTTGTTATGTATTGCCTTGCATATTTGTCTTCAAATGTTTCCCAGATCTTGTTTGCTTAAGCTTTTTTTTTACTTTTTTTTATTTTTTCTTTAAACAATGAATTTATTGTTATTCCGAGTTTGTGATTCAGGCTTCTACTGAATATCTTTCACTGCTCAGGTGTTGACTCCTTTATATCAATTCTTTATTCACTTTTTATAGAAGGCTTGTTTTTAATATCTCTTATAAAGAGATTGGTATTATGCATTATTAGTACTAATATATATGATCACTTCCTATTGTTTTCTCCATACTTTGGTTATCAAATCTGAGTATTATATAGTTTATAAAGTATTGAGATATCCATATATAATCAATCTAACTACAGCTAGTAGCATTCAATTTTGTTGGATTTTTATCTTTTTCTTCCCATATAGCCTGTATGTCAAGAAAAAATCACTTATCTATAAAGTTAAACAGCAGTATTTCTGAATATCAAAATAGTTTGAATTTAATTTTAGATATTGATGCCCTATCTTCTGCAGAATTGTATGTAGTATTAAAGTCTCTTATTACTATTATATTGTTGTGAATTAATCCAGCGAGTCTGTTGCTAATCCGTAGTGCCTCATATAATCAAATAACTTATAAATACTCACAACTGATATAAAGAAGAGAATGTTTTCTATAAAGAATACTTAGGAAAGACAGAGATGTGATGATTGATTTGATCAAGAGTAAGTATATCTTTATTTGCATTCTGTTTCTTTTATATATTACTAACTTATATCTCTATTCACAATAAGAGTTGTTTTTCTAACACATTTAACACTACCTTCTCAGCTTACACTAGTAAGCTATTTATACTTTTCTAACTAATAATGAATTATCTATTTTATAATCAACTATGCTAATTCTAAACTTTGCTAAACTTTTTATACTTTGTCAGATACACATAGCTCTCTTATTAGTATTCATGCCTTAATTTATAGTTTTTTTACCTTGTAACACTCAATATTTTATGGGATTCTTTTGGATTTTTGGATTCTAGACTATTATATATAAATCATATCATATATATAACCCATGACAATATGAATGTCTTGCCTATTTTTTCTTTAATGAAGCTTTGTATTCTTTTCTATACCTTTTTGCTTTGCTATTTGTCTGAAAAAATATAGATTTAGATGATATACATCTTGTTTTATTTTATAAGTATATTAACTATTATCATATATCTTTCTACCTCTTCTATCAAAGCTATCTTTCTTTTCAGATCTTTTCTTATCAAGAAACTAACCCCTATACCATATGTAATAATATGTTCCTAAAGTATTTAGCATATAAAATTTTATAGATTACTTATGTTCCATTTTGAGGGACAAAATTTATAGCTATTCATTTCAATAGAGACAAAAGTCAGGAAATATTATAAATTATTAATTTGAATAATGGAGAACAATTTTGAGTAGTTTTTTTATAGTTATTAATTTAAAAATTTTAATGTTTTCTAGCAAGGACATTTGACTTTTGTCCCTGTCTTCTCATTTAGAAACCTATTTTTAACCATATAGAGTGTTTTTATTGATACTGTAAAAATGCTTAAAAATAATTTGATTCTGGAAGGCCTATTTTGCCTTTGTATTGATTAGTTTTGTTTTGCATAGTCCCATTATTTCAATACCTTGTTCCTGCATTTTTTCTATAAGACTATACTAGTTTGTACTATTAGTAATACCTCTAATATTATGTATCCCTATTCTAATTACCCTTTTCTATATATCTTCCTTTTTTGTTTTTTCCTCTATTCTTGCTTCTTCCTGTTAATTCTCTTCATTTTTCTCTAGAAATTTATCTTTTTTTATTTGCAAGAAAATATTAAGATATTAATCACTCTGCTGCCACCTACTATTGTTCTTCTCTATTTGTCATGCTTTACCCTTGTTTTGTATTTTGAACTTGGAAATGATGGATTGATATTTCTTTTCTTTTTGTGATTGGACTGATGTACCTTTTTTAGAAACAGTTGACCCTCTTTTTAAATAGACCTTTTTCTAGTTTGTCTAGTCATTTGCTAAGTTTCTCTAATATTTTACTCAGCTGGAATACTTTTGACTCTTGTTTTACAGTTGATTTTAGGCTTCTTGTTTCTCGTCTTGTTGTTTGTCTTTGATGTTATCTGGTATTTAAAGCTTTATTATCTGTTTCCAAGAAATATTGTGAAATCTGATATGAAGCTTGGTTTGCTTCTTAATGTCTCCATCTCCTTATTGGCTCCTTATTGCTACTAGTTACTGTTAATATAGATCTTGTTATACTTCTTCTGTTTTCTGGTCAACTATTGTTGCTTCTAAGTCTTATTGCCAATATAACTTTTTTTTTAGTTACTATGATATCTTTATTACTTTCTCTATCTCTAGTTGCTCTATCTCAGCTTTTGTCATTTTGCTCCCTTGCTTTTTTAATCATTATATGTGCATTTCTTGATCTAGCCAGATCAACTAATACCTTGTAATGATAATAATTCTTTGCACTTCATTTAGTCCTTGATTGTCGCTATTTATTTGATCTGAAATACCTCTCTTAGATCTTTTTTATTCTCAAAGTACATTACTATATAGTTTTCTAATATCAAGGTGATCCTGTTTTTTTATATATAAAAGATCTTAACTTTTGTATTAGTTTAAGGCTTTCTCTATAGATTTTGTAGATAATCTATTAACTCCATAAAGTTTAAGAAGTATTTTTTTCTCTTTTTTAAAATCTAAGTAATTTTTTGATCACCTTATTTCTTGTAGGCTATTATAGACTGTACTTAATTGAATTTTATTCTAATTATTCATTTCTTATTCAAGTTGATATATTTTCAATAAGCATAAAGGTGAACTCTGAATCTTTTTTGATAGAAATATATTCTATATTTATGAACATTGATAATCTCTCCAAATTTTTTTATTGTTTGTCTAATTATATATTTGCCAAACTTGTGATCTGTATCCACTAATATAATATATTTTGATCTATTTTTGGCTAATGGAAAGCTTTCTGATTTGAAAACTTTTTGTTCTGAGCATACTGGCTGTATACTTAAATCTTTGTCTATTCTCATAAGTGTAAAGTTCTCAACTTCTTTTTTGTTAATAGCCTTCAGACATCTTGTTAAATTTTCTTTTTCATCAAAGTTAAATGTAATTCAATGGTTATAATTAATGAATTTTGTTTTGAAGAAATTTATTCTTTTAGGTATTTTTAGAGCTTCTTTAAGATACATAATTCTCTTTTTCCTATTTTCTCCTGACAATATGGCTTGGAGTACTCTACCTTAATTGATTCCTATTGTTTTATGAAAAATGGATTTCTTGTTATCTCCTGAATCCTATTTCTTATATTATAAGATATGCTGTCTATAATACAGCTTTTCTATACTATTTATTTTAACACTTCTATTTCTATTTGTTCCACCACTGCTCTATTCTCCATTATAACTTTCTTAATGGAGTATATTTCTTTGAGTTCTGTGGAAGTTGGTTGAACTTTCATCGGGATACTTTCTATCATAGTAACTTAAACTTGATTAGAACTTGATACCTGTATTACTGATTTGCTTGTCAATATACTGTATTATATATTTCTTCTTCTAGTATAGATACTTTCAAATTTTCTTTTTTACCTTGCCCTTTTTTCGAGAGAGTGAGAATATATTGCTATAGCATATATTATTTTATCAATATAAATGCATCTATCCTTAATAGTTTGGCAATAATATTATCTAGTATTGAGAAAACATATATTGACTCAGTAGAAATGTGGAGTTGATTGGTTACTGTTGATTTTAGCTCATATTGTATTATTCTTGTTTTTCAAAATACTTGCTAAGGATCTTGATAAGAAGCTATTTTTTCCAATATCTTCAATAGCTCCTTTTTCCTTCTCTCTAGGATCCTGATTATTGTTTATTATTTCATTGATATGTTGTCACATGGCATAAAAAAATTAATACAGTATATATTATTATTATATAAATAGTTATTTAACCATATAATTGGATAAATATTATTATGTAATAATTTTTTTATTTGATGTATAATGGTAATCAGTTGCTATATTGATATTAGGAGGTCTATGACACATGACTCCTATGCATTTACAAATTGATATTTGTTTATTAACATGTAACTGGCTATGATTAACTGTTGATTTTGCTTTAGATAACACATGCTAATTGATCACACACATTCTAGTTTATTGATTTGTTACATTTCAATGTTTTGTTAATAGGTTGATTAACTTGTTTTGATACACATCAAGTAGGTGAAAAGTTAATATGTTTGTATTTACATAATGTGAATTAATTGATCTGGAGTTGTTGTGTTGTTGTAATTTTTTAGCTGTTAGATCAAATAGACTTAAACATTCTCCTGGGTTTCAATTAGTCTTGGAGTTGTACTAATTTATTGATATAATTTATTACTTCTAAGACTTTTTTTAGTGCCTAGAAAGGTATTAATCTGCACTGACCTGATTAAAAGCTTTGTGAAGTTAAGGTTGGATTTCAAAAAACTTATTGTGAATCAGCTTGTTTTTGCTTTTTCCCTTTCTTAAAAGCAATAATAATTTAAAGATATTTGTCTTTTAAGTTGAATAAAATTCTTTTCCTGTTGATACAAAGTAGATTTTATTATCTGGAAGGATTTAATTATATCCTCTAAGACTTGCTCTTGTATAAAGGAGTCTTTGTTAATTTTTCAAGAAGATTATCAAAAAAGAAATTTTTTTTGAAAAAATGTAAATCAGTAGAAAGATATATATATTTTTAATAATAATTAAATTTAATAAAAAATATATATTTTCAATTCATATAGTTATTAGTTATTAAAAAATAGTATAAATAAAATAAATTTTATTTTTAGAATTTGACAATTTTATAAATTAAATTTTTCAATAAAAATTTAAAATATTAATATTTTTATTAATATATAATACAATCAAATTTAATAAAAATTTTTTTGTTTTAAAGCTTAAATTATAGGCTATTATATAAAAAATTTTTTCTTAAAATCTAATTATTAATTGTTAAATTATTATAAAATTATTTTTATTTTTAAATTTTAAAATTTTTTTATTATACTTTTTTTAAAAAAAAAACTTTATATTAAATTTACAATTTTTATTCTTTATTTTTTATTTTAAAAAGTTTTATTATACTTATTATATATAATACTATTTTACAACTATCTAGTAATTAATTATAACAATTATATATAGAAAAAAAACAAAAAAATTTGTTTAAATTTTTTAAAAAATTAAAAATTTTATTATAGTTTAGAATTTATTTATTTGTTTTATTTGTTTATTTTTTTTTGTTAATTTGCAAACATGTAATATGGCTTGATTTTTATTGAGAAGTTGTATAACTATCTATAATATTATGGATTTTTCATATAAATAATAACTAACTTGTTATTATACTGAAGTACTCTAAATCAGATTTAGGAAATAATATTTTACTTTCCTAAAGGATTGATAAATAACTTCTATTTACTAGGTTTATCATTAACAGTTTATTACTATAAATTGCTCATAAACTATAAATTGCTAAGTTAAAGGAAAAGGAAAAAAAGAAATTGAAAAAGAGAAACAATTTAAGGTTTCATTAAAAAAGTTCAAAAAGAAAGCAATCCTTTTTTCAAAAGGAATTTATCTGATTAAAATAGTCTTCTTGTTTCTCTTGAGCCCTAGAAAAAATCTTCTTTTTTATTATTTGCAATATCAGACAAATCAATATAACTAGTTTTTTATTTAAATGTGCATCAGATTGAAATATTTCAAAAAAAACATTTAGACCTCAACTTTTATTCATTAAAGTTTTATCATTATCTGAGAAATTTAGGGAAGAGATAAAGAGTTTGAAATTCACATTACCTATCACTTGATTTTTTGATATTATAGAAGTCTTTATTAAGAAACTTGAACTTTTAGGAACAAATATTTCTAGAAAATTTTTTCCATTATCAATAATATTATTGGAATATGTAAATATAGTCAATAAAAGCTTATTTACATTTCAAAAACTAATATGTTTTATATTAGCCAATCATCTTTGCTACAGATTTGTGCTATCCAAAATTCAAAATCAAATTGAAATAAACGAAATTCTCAAAAAACTGTAAAAATGGAAGCTTTAATAAAGCTAAAATAGTTAAAAAGAGAAAAAATAAGACTTTTTATTACATTAAAGGCAAGAAAGTTTTGAAAGAAAGAAGAACTAATATATTATCATTTTACACTATAGAGAATCAATATAGAGCTAATGTAATAATTAAAGACAACTTTTTTATTCTCTCAGTCATGTTACTTGCTCTAATAGTATTTGTTTTTGATTTTTTTTGAGGAATTTTATTTATCCTAATTTGATCTTGAATTTTGAGTAGCATAAAGTTTCTTATACTGTGATTGAATAGAAAGAGCTTACATTATTAAAAGAAGTAAACAAACTCTTATTGGTCATATTATGTATTTGAATATATTTTTTCAGCAGCTATAAGAATCTGGATTCACTGTAAATCACTTAGATCTGGATATAGATAGATACAGAATATGAAATCTTTTGCATCAATAATTATCAAAAAAGAACAAGCTGCAATAGGATATATTGAATAAATAACAACTTTCTTATATTCTATTTAATAAATATAAATAAACATCTTGGGTATTATCTTTTTGGAGATTTTAATACACTCATTTCTTCATTATAAATCAATAATAATATCAATTACTAATATCTATTGAATAAGATCTGTATATATCCTTTTTCTCTCTAAAAAAATTTTTTTTTAGTACTAGTGAAGTTAAGGTTTTACATAAGATATCTCAATATTAGTAGTACTAGGTACCTTAGATAAATCCTTGGCACATTAACTTCTCTTATTAGAGATAGTGATAAGTTACTTAATAGACTTATATTTAATAAATTCAGGATCTAAAAAGTGTTATGATGTAATAGATCTAGATATTCAATTTTATTGTCTAGTTAGTTTATTATAATAAAGAGAAACATCTATACTAGATAATCATGTAGTTACTCTATTTTAGTGGGATAAGATTAGCTCTATGTACTATTCAGTAATCTGTAAATTCTTAGACAGTATAAATAATTATTTATTTGAGTTGTCCCTAGATACTATTTTTATTATAATAAAATAATTATAATAGTATTAGAATGAGCTATCAATTTAAAAAAATAATAATAAATAATAAAAATATAAATAAATAAAAGTTTAAACTTTGAAAATTTTTTTATTTATTATTTTTTTCTCTTTTATAATTACTTATTCTTAAGTCTAGGAAACAATATTTTACTCTCTTAGTGAATTGATAAATACCTCTATCTATTAGATTCATTATCAATAGTTTATCACCATAGATTTTTTATAAACTATGAATTGTTAAATTAAGAAAAAAAGAAAAAAAGAAATTGAGAAAGGAAAACAATTCAAAATCTTATCAAAAAAGTTCAAAAAGAAAGCAGTCCTTCTTTAAAAAGGATCTGTCTAATTGAAATAGTCTTTTTTCTTTTTTT
>CAJVPT010001919.1:0-19374 GCA_910592055.1 Acaulospora colombiana | reverse complement strand
TGATTTTTTATATTGATAATTTTTTATCTTTTAAGTTTACTTATTAATTTTTTTCTTTTTTCTATCTTTTTTTTTTGTTTATGTTCTGAAATTTCTTTCAAATTATATGTTTAATTCAACAAGCCTTCTAGTAATATTATATTATAGAAATATGAATTATTATAATATTTTATTTTTTTTTTAGACACTAGATTATTTATACATTATGACAATATTTTATTATAATAAAGATCATATTTAGAAACAACCAGGATAAATAATTATTTATATTGTTTAAGAATTTATAAATTACTAAATAGTACATAGAGCCAACTATTTATATCTTACTTCATCAAGATAAAATAACTATATGACTATTTAATATAGGTATTTCTCTTTATTACAATAAACTAACTAGTTACTGAAATTCAAATATCTAGATCTAATATACTATGATATTTTTAAATTCTAAACTTATTGAATTCAGATTTACCAAGTAGCTTATTACAATTCCTTAAGAAAGAAAGTAATATATCAAGGATTCCCCTAAGATATTCAGTATTACTGATATTGAGATTCCTTATATAAAGCCTTAATTTTTTTAATGCTAAAAAAATTTTTTTAAAGTGGAAAAGAATATATATGAATCTTGTCCAATAGATATTGGTAATTGATATTATTATTATTGATTTACAGTGAAGAAATAAGTATATCAAAATTCTTTAAAAAGATAATACTCAAGTTATTGATTTATATTTATAGAATAGGAGATGAGAAAATTGTTGTTTATCCAATATGTCTTATTGCAACTTGTTCTTTCTTAATAGCTACTGACATAAGAGATTTTATATTCTATATTCACCTATATTTAAACCCAAGTAATTTACAATGAACCTTAGATTCTTATTAATATTAAGGAAATGTATTTAGACATATGAAATGATTAATAGAAGCTTGTTTACTTCTGTCCATTTACAATGTGAGAAATTTTGTGCTACTAAAAATTCAGGATCAAACTAAGGCAGACAAAATTCTTCAGAAAAAATCAAGAATAAGTACTATTAGAGCAAGTAACATAACCGAGAGAGTAAAAAAGTTGTCTTTAATCATTATATCAGCTCTATATTATTTTTTTACAGTGTGAGATAATGACACATTAATTCTTTTTCTTTTAAAACTTTCTTGCCCTTGATAGGAAAGGTGTTTTTGACCTATTGTGATTACTAGGGATCAAGTTTTTGTTTGAAAAGAATAATAAACAAAAGAGAAAAAAGTATTGATAATTCTTGAAGTGTCTTTAAGTTGGTTTGAGAAAAGTGATAAGATTTTATTAACTTAGAAGTATAGAAATTTCATATGAATGTTTTTTTTATATGTGATCAAGAAATTAGTGAAAAGAGTTTTTGGAATCATCATAATATTATTTATAAATTAACTGAAATGTTTGAATTAATTTTAAATGTTCATTCAAATATTTCAATAAATTCTTTAACTATAAGTAATTATAATTAATATTATAATATTAAATATAAAATAATTTTTTAAAAAATTTTCCTTTTTAGCAATTTTTTTGGAAAAAGTGGATCTGTTCAAATATATAAGAAAAAACAACATATCCTTCAAATCAAGCTATCAAGTTCTTTCAACACATATATAAAAAGCTATTTAGAAATATCAAGAAAAGAGATATACATTGTTTTACTAATTTCTTTTATTTCTTTTTTTTAAAAATTTTTAGAAAAAAGAAAAGAGACCTGTAAATTGATTTATAGTCAAAAAAAAGAGAATCAATATTAATATCATATAGCCTATAGCTAGGTCAATACAAGTTAACACCTTTTTTGATACTGCAAAGAACCCAAGAAACAACTAAGTTTACTGATAAATCAAGTTACTTCAGTTACTCATATATCCAGAAAAATATCAAAGTTCCCTAAGGACAAGACAGTTTAAATATATATATAATATATATACAAATTATATACCTATTTTTCACCTTATTACATAAACACGAACATATAAAAATAAATAAGCAAAACAAATATACATGTAAAAGTGATAAATAAAATATATATATATACATATAACTTGTAATCTAAACAAGTTGATCAACATTTTACACAAATATGATAACAACTTGCAAAATTTGAATAGGATCTTTAATATAAATAAATAAATATATTAAAACAATACAATAAGGTTTTTCTATATTACCTAATTAAAAACATAAACAATAACAACCTCAAAAAAGTTTATCTGCAATCTAAATATAAACTACTGATAAACATAAATAAATAATTACATGACTTATCAATAAATCTAAACCAGTAGTAAATATAAATAGAACACAATATATATTATAGATAGTCAATAAAAGAGAAGAGAATATAGTAAATATTTTAATTAATTTCTCAATAAAATATAATAAATACTCTACTCTATGGATCTCACAACAACTACTAAAATAAAGAAATAGCAAACTCTACAAATCAGTGGCCTTATCATCAGAAATATATACTATCCTAGATAGTATTATAATTAAGATATTAAAAGTTGATATGACAACCTTCTACAAGAAATAAATTCTAACTCAACATATCACATATTTTTGATAACAAGGCAAAGGGATTAAAGAAAATCTTCTACAATCATACATTGAAAATAAGTTTATAGAAATTATCAAAAATTCTAAAAGTTAATATAAATCAGAGTGATTATCAATAGAGATTATTAAATAAATAAGTAATGAATCAATAATAGATAATAAAATAATAATAATATGTATACAGGAGATGGAAAAATTAGAATTACAAAAATTTCAAGAAACAATAAAAAGATAATATATTAGTGAACATAGCTCCTATACTACTAGGAATAGAAATATGGTATTATCAATAAATACTTACTTCATAAAAAAGAAAGAAACTTATAAATTAGATACAATAATAGCCAATATTCCAGGAGAAACAAAAGATGAAACTAAGATATACCTAAGTAATACTCTTAAACTTCTACAAGAAGAAAGAAACCTGTTGCAAAAAGAGTTTATTAATGGAAATGAGTAACTAGTTTTTTGGATACAAAAAAAAGAAGATATTATAAGATATATAGAAAAAGTTAACCAAAGGAAGACAAGTTTGCCATCCAAAATATAACATTCTTGACCACTTATAAGAAACAAAAGATAGAAAGAAACCTAGATAGAAAAGTCTTTCAAAAATCTAAAACCAAAGAAAATATTATTATCTAGTATGTATGTCTAATAGATATGAATCAGAAAAATAATAAGAATCTCATAAAAGTATATTTAAAAAAATATGAAGAAGTTCAAAAAATTCATATCTATAAAATGAATACAAAACTATAAGTAAAAGTCTATATTAAATAGCACAATTATCTTAGTCTAAACCCTGAAGCAATTTAGATAACTCCAATTAGCACAAAAACATCAAGAGTTATATTTTCTAAATCTGAGCTTAGTAAAAATGAAATCAATCAAATATTAATTGAAATAAATAACAACTCAGCAAGACTCTTAGATACTGACTAGTCTAATAGCTATAGTATTGAATAGTATACAAGCTAAGATATACTATATATCCAAAGATTCCTATATATTCAAGAAGCATAACTTTAAGGTAGTTTGCTTTAAAACAAAAGAAGAAAGAGACAAGGTATACAAACAATATATTTTCTTACAGGAACATTGCCTCTTATGAAATATCAAACATATATTCAAAACAAAAAGATCAAATCCTAAATATGAAAATAGAAATATAAAATTCAAGTCCAGAAATATAGAAGTAAACAATGAATAAACACCTGATTCACAATCAGATAATGAATAAACAGAGTCTATTTCTACTTCAGCAAGTTATCATAGATTCAAAAATTTGAGACAGATTATATAGTAAAGTAATAATAGAATAAGATACAAAAGAAATACTAGAAAAGAATATTCTATAACAGGAAGCAATAGAAAACCAATCAGAAATCAACAAAGCCATTGAAATAGATTTTCCGAAGTTAATACAAGATCCAAAATAGAAAGTACACAAAATCCTTTAATGAGTATTCTAACTAATCTAGAAAGACTACATACTAGAATAGATACTCTAGAGAGATAAATAGTTTTTAGAAGATTAAGACTCAGTAATAAGGGAGCAAACCATTCCTAAAGATGTACCAGTTCTTGATAGCAATCAAAAGAAGCAACAGTCTATTTCTTTCTCATTAAAAACTATAAATATGAACAACAAATAAACTTTAAAAAGTAATAATAGAATAGAAGAAGAGAAGAATATAAATATTACAACATTCCTACAAGAAGAATGAAAAAAATTTTTTAACAATAGTAGATATAAACTAATAGAAAAAACCAAAGAAGGGGATAAGATAGATAAAAAGGTGATCAAAATAGATATATATAATGTTAGAGGAATTATAGATAAAATAAAGTAATAAAACCTAATTGAAAAGATATTAAAACAAAAAATAGGTATACTGGGATTATGCAAAACAAAATTGATACAAGTTAATGCATAATAAATATTTAACAATCAGAAAGATTATAAATATTTTTATAGTATCAACAAAGATATACCATTTAGATAGGTGTCAATCTTTTAATCAGAAGAGATCTAGAAAAAAAAGTTATATCAGTAGAAAAAAAAGAAAGAATATATTATTGCTATCAATATGTTTATGAAAAGAAAGAAAATATATATTATATAGATTTATATTCTTTCAAACAAACCAAGATGCAAAATGATACAGAATAAGATAACCAGCCTTATTAAAAGAAAACACAAACTAGGTTTTTATACAATAGTAATAGAAGATTTTAATGTGGCCTATAACCTATTAGAAGATAAAAAGTTTTTCTCAAAAGCAAATTTTAGATCATCATGATAACCTGAAATCCTACTATTTAACTTTCTTGATAAATAAAACTTTATGGATATGCAAGCTACATAAGAAGGCAAAGAAAAAACTTCATTAAAAAGAAACTTAACAAGTAGTAGTAGAATAGACTATATTTGGATCTCTTATAGTCTAACAAGTTATTTACTACTTTGATTTGATAATCAAGATATGGAAGATGTTATAGGTAGTGATCACACCATACTCTTAATAACTCTACATAATAAAGACCTTTTCACAAGAAGCAAAATTACAAAACCTTTCACTAGCATATTAAGAAGAATTGATATAAAAAATATATCTCTATTACAATGGCAAACATTTTGTGAAAGTGTTGACCATAAATTTAAAACATTACTAGAACTATTGTTACAAAAAGAACCCAATCTAGATAAAAGAAGAATCAAGCAAACAAACTATAGAAAACTTTTAAAAAACTATTATATAAAGTAGCTTTTAATAAGCTAGCAATAAAGAAAACATTCCAATCAGAAGAAAAGCATTATAAGCATAGTACTGAATTTATTAGTTATAAAAAAGTTAACAACTTAAAAAATTTTATAATAAAGTAGAAATATTAAAAGAAATAGATAAGCTATAGGCTCTCAGCTTAGCTATAGAAAAACATAATAATACTTACAATCCAAGTTATCAGATTAAAAACTATTATATCAAATATAGCATCTTTAATATGTCATAGAAATCTTTGAAAAAAGACATTTAAGATACTATAGAAGGTCTTAAATTTATATATCAAAGATTAAAGTAAAAAAAACAAGAGATGGTATTAAAACTGTTTTGAAATAGAGATATTATAACTTGAGAAACAATTAGAGATGGATAGTCAGCTTTCAAACTAACTGAATAGAAGTAAAATAATACTAGATAGGGTTAAGATCAAGCTAGAGAATAACAAATACATAATAATTCAAAAAGATAAAATTGAAAGAAAATAAGATAGTATCATTATGAAACCTTCAAAAAAAGAAAACTAGCTATGACAATCTATCAGAAGATTGAAAAGAAGAGCATAAACCAAGAGAATATATCCAAACATCTTGATACAATAAATTACTTGAACCAATCTTACAAGAAGAATTAGGTAAAACATTAAGAGTACTTCTCAATAACAAAGCTTCAGAAAAATATCAAATTAGTTATGAAATGTTAAAAAGGTTGAACCAAGAAAGAAAAGACTTCTTAATAAGAATGCTGAATAACCTTTTAAAATGGGAAGTTATCCCAAAACATTGGAAATAAAGTCATATATATTCTATAGTGAAATCCAAACCTTAGAGCTGTAAACTTTAAAATACTAGATCCATTGTTCTATTAGAGGTTACAAGAAAATGTTTTATTAAAATTCTTATTAACAAAATAGGAAATATTTGTAAAAACAATAATATTTTCAAAAGATCAAGCTATGCAATGTTGTTAGAAAAAAGTATAGTAGAACCAATTCAAATTCTCAATAATATTTGTAAAGATGCCAGAAAAAACAAAAAGAAACTGTGAATACTTTTTTAAGATACTGTTGATAAAAGCAATGAAAAGAATTAAAGTTTCAAAAAGTTTCATAAAGATTATAATAAGTTTTTTTCAAAATAAAGAATTCCAAATCATGTTCAAAAATGATTTCACAGAATAAATAGTAACTGAAGATGAAATTGATCAAGGAAAAACTATCTCATTTCTACTATAAAGAATTTTTTATAACTCTCTTCTATGCAAAATTCAGAATGATATATAAAGAGAGTATAAAATATTGGTTATATGAAATCCTGATCTTAAAAAACAGATTATAAGAAGGTTAGAATCAAGACATGCAACTATAACCTTTATGTATGACACAACATGGATAATAAAATCTAAGGAAAATATAGAAAAAATTATGACAACTACAAGAATCTTTTATATAGCCAAAGACTCTCAAATAAATAGCAACAAATCAATCTTGATCACTATTAACAATTCCAATTGCTATTCAGAAGAGGTGAAGGTAAATACTGAAGAAAAAATAATTAAAGAGTTTGATAGAACATAATATGCTATATTCTTAGGAATCTAAATGGTTAATCAAAAAATTGCAATTGAGCTTAAAGAATAAATACTTAAAGAAGTCATTATAATAACAAGAGCCTTCAAATATAAAAAGGTAATAAACAAATTAACTCTCTATATTTTAAATAGAGTATTAATACCTAGAATAGAATTTAGAATGCAATATAGTATATTGTTCTGAAAAATATACAATACCTTAAAAACAACATATAAAAAACTTTTAAAAGAAGAGTGATTTATGTAGATTAATATCTAATAATATAATTCATTATTCAAAGATCCATAACTTGAAAAGTGTTTAGATGTTACAAAAAAAAAATCAAGTAACAGAACTTTGAAACAGACTAAATGATCTCGGACCAGCAAAAATCACAACAATCATTAGATTTAAATAAGCATATATAAAAAATTGTGAATTATTCAATTTATTAATCTGCAAATCCTTAAATTATCTAACAGATAAAAGTAATTTTCTATTTCAAGTAATCAAAATTGCTAAATATATGGAAATAACATTTTACAGTTGGAAATGGTAAGATACTCTTAAATAAAAAAAGAAAAACATTTGAATTGGAGAATATCCTATACTGAAAGAATATAAAAAAGTTATACCATCACTTAGAAACAATTAACCGATATACCTGAACTAGCTGATCAATCAAGAAATCAAAAAAATAAAAGACCGATGAATGCTTCAGTTTCTATAAAATACAAGCAAAGAATATATATCAGAATAGTTTTAAATTATAGTCACAAACCTTCAAGAAGCACAACTAAAGCAGCTTATAAGATCTGGAAGAAAAAATTATATGAAATGGAAACTAGAATACTTGAAAATAGATTCTAATTGAGACAAGCAAAAAAAATTATAAATAGTAATAAGAAATAAAAGTAATCAAGTAATTTGTGGAAATTAAGATAAGAAAAAAAGTGAAATGTTATGATGGTAGAGCATTTTATTAATTGTTACACCAACAATTATCAGGAAATCAATATACAAAAATATCTGGATATTTGAAAGGCACAATACTAAATGGTAACTGTATTATAGAAAGAGAAATAAAAGAAATATACATAGTACTATATCTCAATACAAGAAAGTCTATCAGAAAAACAAGTGATTTAAAAATCCCCAACCTCAAGTCAGCACTTGAAAAAATAATCAAAAAAGTAATTTCCAGCAACAAAAGCTCTCTAATTATCCAAAATAATAAAATAAATCATATGAATATTGAAACTTGAGAACAATATATTATCAAAAAACATATCAAAGAAGGAGCATATCAAAATCACTTGATAAATATACTTTAACATAACCTTGGATCTAAAGAAAAACCAATTTTCTATTTTGATAGATCACTTAATAATTATGGTAAAGAAAATATAAAGATGGAAGTGACTTGAATTCAAATAGGAAAAGAACAAAAAAAAAGCAAGTTTCAAACATAAGTAAAGATGGGTCCCTAAAGGAGGAGGCAGAGACAAAAGTCAAATGTTCCTCACTAGGAAACATTAAAATTTTTAAATTAATAATTATAAAAAAAATACCCACAATTGTTTTTCATTATCAAAATCATTGATTTATAGTATTTCCTAATTTTTATCCCTATTAAAGTAAAGAGCTATGAATTTTGTTCCTTAAAAAGGGATATAAGTGATCTGCAAAATTTTATATTCTAAATACTATAGGGACCTATTATTAAACATGAGTAAACAAAAATCCTTTCTACTGATCCTCTGACCATATACAAAAAAGATGTTCGCAAGAAGTTTTAATACTTCTTTGCTAATAAAGTCTCAATACTTTCCTTGAAACAACTTGAAGTTTGACTTAAAGAGCCACCTCTATCCTTTCCCTCTTGTCTACAAACCTCTTCACTCAAAAGCTTGACTTCTAGTGATCAAAAAAATTCAAGCAACATCTTTCTTACTTATGGCAAAAAAGTTCTGAAAAGAAGAAGAACTGACTGTCTGTTATCTATTCACACATAGAGAAATATCACAGAGCTTCTATTGTGATGAGAAAGTTATCACGAATGCACTTCATCCACTCTCTTTGTCTCTTGTTGGGCTCTAATAGTGCTCTTTCTCAGTTTTTCTAGGGAATTTTGTCTACCTCAGTCTGACCCTGAATTTCAAGTAGCACAAAGTTTCTTATTTGCTGATTGGCTCAGCAAAATCATATCAGTAAAAGAATGTAAACAAGCTCCTATTGGTCACCTCACGTGTCTGAATGCATTTCCTCAGTCCTATAAGAACCTGGGGTCTACCATAAGTTATATGTGCTGGTGCAGATAGATACAGGATCCTACCTTCTATCACGTCATTGGTCATCTCTGGAAAGAATAAATAAGAACAAAGCTCTCAAGCCCCATTAGCTCAGCTTTTAGAATACTGAGGTCTAGCAAGTATCTCATGACTTTACTGGATCGGACTACACTGCAGATAGAACGTGCTACAAGTGGATCATCTTACACAATTATATATATACCCCTACACAATCCTTTTTCCATTCGAGGAAAAATTCCTCCCACCTTGGAAAATGCAAATCATTCAGATAACACCAAGAGGAGTTTTCCTCCGATCACCCCTCCCATATCAACTGACTGAGCAGATGAATGACCTAAAGAATCCCCTTTTTCTGATCGGCAGGAGTAGTTAACTTCCATATACAACTGGAATCTAGTTGGAGACGAAGTTCACCAAAGTAAATGAAAGAGTTTCTCATAGCACTGAAGTAATCAAGGTAAAGATAAATGAGTAGATATGATCACTACTTGACATTGGGAGATTCTATCAACTTGAGAAACCAACAAGTTGGGAATAGATATTACTGAAAGTCATTATTAAATGATGATAGGTAACACTCTACCAGTATCACCTCTCTGTGTACACTTTGTCGAATCTTCTTCTCCCATATGAGCTGCAAAGTAATAAGCTACAAGACCTGACCGCCTTATTTCAAAGCAAACTATTACTAAAGTTCTGGCAAAAATACACACAGCGTCCAAGTATATAATATAATCGCCACAACTTTCAAATCCCAAGATGGAACAAATATATCTCTGTAACTTTTTTATAAGGAAGTTTTTTAATGATATAGGCCCTGGTGATACATTACTTACATAAAAGACTTAGTTCATAATTTTACTTCTCTCATCGTCTCCCACACACCTTTCCTACTAATAACATATACTAATGGAACTTCATGTACATTAAGTTAACTCAAGTAGTAAAACAACACATCACAATGGATAATTTTCAATTGGTTTTTTGTTTTGCTAAGCATAGAAATAGTTTACAAAATTGCTTTGTACACAAGAGTATATGTAAAGTATATAATCAATAAAATGGGCAAGGTTGAGTGTAAAAAAAAAAAAAATTAAATTAAATATGAGTAAACAATTGGTCCTTATCTATAAGAGTTGAATTGGTAACAATCATAACAATACTTTTAGTAATTCCAATTGAAAGTATAGTGGAGATATTTATAAATAGTTAAGCATATATTTTCAAATGAAAATCTTTAAAAAAAGAAGATCTAAAAAGAATATACAAGTGATAGATTAAAGAAAAAATTATATGAAATGGAAACTAGAATACTTGAAAATAGATTCTAATTGAGACAAGCAAAAAAAATTATAAATAGTAATAAGAAATAAAAGTAATCAAGTAATTTGTGGAAATTAAGATAAGAAAAAAAGTGAAATGTTATGATGGTAGAGCATTTTATTAATTGTTACACCAACAATTATCAGGAAATCAATATACAAAAATATCTGGATATTTGAAAGGCACAATACTAAATGGTAACTGTATTATAGAAAGAGAAATAAAAGAAATATACATAGTACTATATCTCAATACAAGAAAGTCTATCAGAAAAACAAGTGATTTAAAAATCCCCAACCTCAAGTCAGCACTTGAAAAAATAATCAAAAAAGTAATTTCCAGCAACAAAAGCTCTCTAATTATCCAAAATAATAAAATAAATCATATGAATATTGAAACTTGAGAACAATATATTATCAAAAAACATATCAAAGAAGGAGCATATCAAAATCACTTGATAAATATACTTTAACATAACCTTGGATCTAAAGAAAAACCAATTTTCTATTTTGATAGATCACTTAATAATTATGGTAAAGAAAATATAAAGATGGAAGTGACTTGAATTCAAATAGGAAAAGAACAAAAAAAAAGCAAGTTTCAAACATAAGTAAAGATGGGTCCCTAAAGGAGGAGGCAGAGACAAAAGTCAAATGTTCCTCACTAGGAAACATTAAAATTTTTAAATTAATAATTATAAAAAAAATACCCACAATTGTTTTTCATTATCAAAATCATTGATTTATAGTATTTCCTAATTTTTATCCCTATTAAAGTAAAGAGCTATGAATTTTGTTCCTTAAAAAGGGATATAAGTGATCTGCAAAATTTTATATTCTAAATACTATAGGGACCTATTATTAAACATGAGTAAACAAAAATCCTTTCTACTGATCCTCTGACCATATACAAAAAAGATGTTCGCAAGAAGTTTTAATACTTCTTTGCTAATAAAGTCTCAATACTTTCCTTGAAACAACTTGAAGTTTGACTTAAAGAGCCACCTCTATCCTTTCCCTCTTGTCTACAAACCTCTTCACTCAAAAGCTTGACTTCTAGTGATCAAAAAAATTCAAGCAACATCTTTCTTACTTATGGCAAAAAAGTTCTGAAAAGAAGAAGAACTGACTGTCTGTTATCTATTCACACATAGAGAAATATCACAGAGCTTCTATTGTGATGAGAAAGTTATCACGAATGCACTTCATCCACTCTCTTTGTCTCTTGTTGGGCTCTAATAGTGCTCTTTCTCAGTTTTTCTAGGGAATTTTGTCTACCTCAGTCTGACCCTGAATTTCAAGTAGCACAAAGTTTCTTATTTGCTGATTGGCTCAGCAAAATCATATCAGTAAAAGAATGTAAACAAGCTCCTATTGGTCACCTCACGTGTCTGAATGCATTTCCTCAGTCCTATAAGAACCTGGGGTCTACCATAAGTTATATGTGCTGGTGCAGATAGATACAGGATCCTACCTTCTATCACGTCATTGGTCATCTCTGGAAAGAATAAATAAGAACAAAGCTCTCAAGCCCCATTAGCTCAGCTTTTAGAATACTGAGGTCTAGCAAGTATCTCATGACTTTACTGGATCGGACTACACTGCAGATAGAACGTGCTACAAGTGGATCATCTTACACAATTATATATATACCCCTACACAATCCTTTTTCCATTCGAGGAAAAATTCCTCCCACCTTGGAAAATGCAAATCATTCAGATAACACCAAGAGGAGTTTTCCTCCGATCACCCCTCCCATATCAACTGACTGAGCAGATGAATGACCTAAAGAATCCCCTTTTTCTGATCGGCAGGAGTAGTTAACTTCCATATACAACTGGAATCTAGTTGGAGACGAAGTTCACCAAAGTAAATGAAAGAGTTTCTCATAGCACTGAAGTAATCAAGGTAAAGATAAATGAGTAGATATGATCACTACTTGACATTGGGAGATTCTATCAACTTGAGAAACCAACAAGTTGGGAATAGATATTACTGAAAGTCATTATTAAATGATGATAGGTAACACTCTACCAGTATCACCTCTCTGTGTACACTTTGTCGAATCTTCTTCTCCCATATGAGCTGCAAAGTAATAAGCTACAAGACCTGACCGCCTTATTTCAAAGCAAACTATTACTAAAGTTCTGGCAAAAATACACACAGCGTCCAAGTATATAATATAATCGCCACAACTTTCAAATCCCAAGATGGAACAAATATATCTCTGTAACTTTTTTATAAGGAAGTTTTTTAATGATATAGGCCCTGGTGATACATTACTTACATAAAAGACTTAGTTCATAATTTTACTTCTCTCATCGTCTCCCACACACCTTTCCTACTAATAACATATACTAATGGAACTTCATGTACATTAAGTTAACTCAAGTAGTAAAACAACACATCACAATGGATAATTTTCAATTGGTTTTTTGTTTTGCTAAGCATAGAAATAGTTTACAAAATTGCTTTGTACACAAGAGTATATGTAAAGTATATAATCAATAAAATGGGCAAGGTTGAGTGTAAAAAAAAAAAAAATTAAATTAAATATGAGTAAACAATTGGTCCTTATCTATAAGAGTTGAATTGGTAACAATCATAACAATACTTTTAGTAATTCCAATTGAAAGTATAGTGGAGATATTTATAAATAGTTAAGCATATATTTTCAAATGAAAATCTTTAAAAAAAGAAGATCTAAAAAGAATATACAAGTGATAGATTAAAGAAAAAAATTGATTCTTATGGATACACATGGTAGAACTAATAAAAAAGAAAAATATAGATCTAAAGCTTAAAAAAATCAAGGCATATTTAAATGATCCTTATAATAAAAAAACAAATATCTTAGTTAAGAAAACCCTAAAATTTCTACTGATTGAATAGAAAGATCTCACTTTACATAAAATTATTACTAAAATCAAGTAACAAGGAACAACTTTAGATAACCAAATTAGGTAGTTTATAAAGAATATTAATAATAAGTCAATAGCCTATTAGTGGACATAGCAAAACAGAATAAAGAAAAAATAGAGTTATAAGATTTCAGAATATCAGGCTCATACATGGGATCTAGTATAGGAAAAAATTAAAAATTAACACACATGGAATACATCTTTTAAACAATCCTAACAAAAAAGCTTTCTTATTAAATTGACCAATAATGGGCTACCCATCTTAAGTAAGTTGACTATAATAAAACTGGATCTATATAAGCAAGTAAAATCTATTATATATAGTTAATAAGATGAAACTATAGAATACTTGTTAAAATATTTAGTCTATAAAGACCAGCTACAAGAGGTATAGAATAAAGAAGTAGATAGAATTATTAAAAACTTTAAAGAGCTACTATGGAAAAAAAAGAGAAAGGCTAAAGAGAAAAATTCTAGGCTGATTATCAATAACTATGAAAAAATAGGAGAGTTTGACAAGTGAATCTCTAAAGTAGTGAAACAGACTTTAGGAACCAATCAAAATATACTAAATTTTTATATTGGCCTTATAAAAACTGATCTTATTCTAAAAATAATAGATCTAAAATGCCAAGGTAAACATATAGAAAGAATAGCAAGAAAGATGATAATAAAATACAAAAAAGATTTTACAATCAAGTTCAAAAAGAAGTCAAAAACAAGAAATGTGAAAAGGTAATCAAATGAAAGCAAACATATGAAATTAATAGACAAGACAAGACAAAAAAATCTCTTTATCTTTCTGATCAGAAAACCATGATCCTGAAAAAAAGAAATCTACTACCTGAAAAAGAAAATCTTGAAGATAAAGGCCTTTGAGAAATTTTAGCAAGAAGAGTAGAGTATGAAATAAATTGATTGGGTTTTAAGCTCTGTCAAAACCTCACAGAGTGATTTGCAATAGTGACCTGTAGGCAATAAAGTTAATAGTTGGAAGGGTCTTTACCTAAACTACTAATAGAATGATAAATCACTTCTAAAGTTGCATTTAAAGTTTTAATAATTCTTAAAATAGAGATAAGTGAATTAGGTGAGACTTAGCTTTAGTGATATATTTTTAATGTAAAGTAAAGCACATATATTGTATCTAGTTTTTTTTTTTTTTTTTTTATCCTCTGTCAGGTTAGTTATATATGCTTTATTAAACATTTGTAAGCTATATATATTAAATGAAACATTAAAACTAAATCTTTAACTAACTCACTTATTTTGGTTATATTACCTCTCTAAGTGCAATTTCAGAAATAATTTATCACTCTGTTAGAGATTCAGGTGAAAACCCTTCCAACTTCTAACATCATTGTCACAGGTCACTACTGTAGATTACTCTTTTGAGCTTTGACAGAGATCAAAACCCCAATCACTTCATACCATACTTCCCTTTATTTAATAGGATTTCTTCCAACTTCTTGTCTTTGACTCTTTTTTCTTCATATATCAGTTTTCCACTAGATCAACTTTATATAATTTTGCTCTTTTTTTCCTGATCTCGTGGATATAATAGTCTTTTTATCTTGTTATATTTGCAGATTCCTGATTTTGTTCCCATTCAATTATCTTTTTATATCTTGCATTTTATATTTTCTTTCGGAAGTGATTATATACTTTTTCATGCAACTTTGTTATTCATTTTTTTGCTTTTTTTCCAATTATCTTGTCATGACATGTAAAATCTACTATTTTGTTAACTAGTTCTTCCTCTATTAGTTCCATACAGAAGCTAAGTGTGTCTTGACTGGTTTCTGAGATTTTTTCTACAATTTTGCTATCTGTTTGTCGATTTCTCCTATTTCTATCCTATCATCTATTCTCAAGCTTAATTCTTTTTTTTCTGATTCAGTTTTCCTTTCTTTTAAAAGCTTTCTGAATCCTTTCAAGACTCCTTCTGTTCCTTTTTGCCATGCCTCATTTCACTGAGTCTTATAAGTTGGGCATTTTAGCAAGTGTTATATTGTTTTCTCTTCCTGGTCACAAGTAATGCATTTCATTTGCTTGTAAAGATCTGGACTTCTTATGGCCAGCTTTGTAAGTATTGGTAGCTTATCATTAATCAGTTTAGTAAGAAAGCTTTTGTTTTGTGAGCTTTTAAATAAAGTATTTCATGTGTGTCCTTTATTATAATGTTTCCATACAAGGTCCTATGTGTATTTGTGATGGTCTTGGATTTCTAGTCCCATCTTCTTTCAATTCTACCTTGAGTTGTCCATTGGTAGACTATTACTTTGCTATTAAATTTTTTAATAGCTTGTCTTATAGGGGTATCTAGCACTATATTCTACCATTTAATTTCTGTGATCATCTTGGGTGAGATCAATTTTTTTCATTTTATCACTGGAAATCTTAGTGTTTTTTTGATAAAAACATTTGCTTTTTCATTATACTGGATATTGGAGTGTGCCTTAACCTTAGTAAACTTGAGATCTAGCATATATGTTCAAAAGAACCAGTTTTATTCTTTTAATTATCTTTTGTGAATTATTTTGAGATACTCTTTTTTTATAGTTTTTCACTTCGAGATGTAAGCTTGACTATCAGTAAAGATTTCGACCTTGCTATCTACTGGAACTACTAATAATATAGTAACTATTGCTACTAGTTCTACTCTAGTAGATGAAGGCCAATTCTCTACTCCAGTTTGGAACTTGCTTTCTCTTTCTGCATTTCCTATCTGTATTCATGCTGCTTCTATTCTCATATTTATATTTCCGTAGTTTATGAGGAACCCATCAGAATAGAATATCATTGGTTCTTTGCTTGTTACAGTTGAGTATTTCAATCAGATGGGATTGGTAGGTACCTTCTTCAACATGATATTTGATGATATTTGTTTCCCAATTCTCTATTTCCACTTGTAATACTCTTTTATTCTGGGTAGTTACTTAGTTACCATATATTATTCTACCTATTATACCTTCCAATACTTCTTTGGAACTTGAAATTTCTAATGATTGGGATTTTTTGGCGGACTTTCTTGCATTGAGGTAGAGAACCGTATATATTTTCTCTATACTTGTTTCAATTATACATCGATCTTCTATATTTATACCTTCTGTGCAATCTTGACACTGGGTTAGCTTTTATTTTTAATTTTTAATAGAACTGATACATTCGAAGTACTCTATCTTTAGCTGTCTTGAAGTATTATCTAGAATCAATTTTTCTCAAATTATCTGTTGCTGTTAAAATTTGCTTCTTGTAACTACTTAGAGTTTTTATCGTTTATCAAAATTAATATTGAGAATGTGATATTCTGGGCTTCATTCTATCCATTCTTATTTTCAGGATTCTATAAGCTGTTTTAATCTATTTTCTTATATTATCTTGGTTATATATAGATACCATTCTGAGATAGATCCTTTACTTGTTTTCTGTAGCAGTTGAAGCATTCACCAGTTTTATAGTTCTCTTGTTTTATGGTCAACTAGCTGGTCAATATACATCAGTTTATTGTTTCTGAGTGATGAAATTGCTTTTTTGTACTCTTCTATCAGCAGATATTCTTTAATTAAACTATTTCTTTGATTTTATTCAAAAATGTCATTCTATTTTTAGCTTTGAAAGGTTATGCCTATATCCTTGGTCAGCTTCAGTACTTGCAGGGAGAAGTTACCTTTTCCTGGAATGTTATTTAGTGAGTTATATATAAGCATATTGACAGGTTCCCAGTATCTAACTTGTGCTTGCTTGAGTCTGATAATTGTTATGGTTCCAACTGATCCTGAATTGTTTAATATGTTGCACAATCCTGTTATTTGACTTTATTTTTATAATATCCAAATACTCTTTAAGTTGTGAATCTTGGGATAATGTATTATATTATTGGATATTAATCTACATAATATGGCCTTATTTTTGAACAGTTTTCTGTATACTATTGTTAAGATATTGCATATCTTCCAAGATAGTTTACTGTGTTGTATTCTAATTTTAATTCTTGGTATTAATACTCTATTCAAAATATAAAGAGCTTGTTTGTCTGTTAGCTTTTTATTTTTCAGAGCTCTGGTAACCACATTAATTTCCTTAAGCATCCATTTTTTGAGCTCAATAACTATTTTTTGATTGCCTATTCAAATCTCTAGGCACTTTGCTTATTCGGTTCTATCTAATTTTCTCAACACTTCTTTATTGACTCTTGTTTAGACTTCTTCTGGATATTGATTTAAGTTATTAATAGTAACTAGAACTGATTTATTACTATTAATCTGCAAGTTGTTTACTTTATAAAATATTCTTGCTTCTTCTAGTATTCTTTCCATATCTTCCTTTGATTAAGCTATCCATATGGTATTATCCATAAAGGCTATTGCTGCATGTAATGATTCTAACTTTCTATTACTATCCCCTTTCAAATCTGGATTCCATGTAACTGACATTCTATATCTCTTTATTTTGTCATTTTTAATCTTACATAGTAGAGGATCATAAAATATTCTCAACATTAAAGGTGAAATAGTTTCTCCTTAATCTATTCCATCTCCTGTGATAATTGCTTCTGTTAGTTCTTTCTCATATATCACCCTAAACTCTCTATTATAAAATAGATTCACTATAATTTGAATGAAACCTTCTGGAATTTGATTCTTTTCATGGTCTTGATTAGTATATTTAGACTGATTATATTATATGCTTTTGCTATATCTTGAAAAAGAATCCATAACTCCTTTTTGTTCTCTCTTGCTTCCTCACAGATATTATTAAAAATTTGTATTGGTTTAGCCCTACTTTCTTCTGATAATCCTGTGTAGTTAGGCCCTCTCAAGATATTATTGCTCTTATAGATATTTTCCAGTCTATTTGTGAGAATTTTAGTGAAACACTTTTATATAGCTTCTAACAGTACTATTGATCTTGTGTTGGTGAGCTCACACTCCCATGGCTTTGATTTTGCTATTAGGTAAATATAACTTTACTTCCATTCATATGGTGTGACCTCACATTTTAAAAAACAGTTCAGTATCTTTTTCAGGTAAAGTTTTCTTTCTGAATATAATCTTTTTAACATTTTATAATTAATTTATAATTTTTTTGAGGCTTATTGTTTGAGAGTGCTTGGAGTGTTTTATCTAGTTCTTCTTAAGAAATCAGCTTTAAGAAATCATTATACTATTTTTCTTTAATATACCTTCTTGAACTGTATTCTTCTTTCCAGTCTTCTGTTAGGCTATTGAAATCAGCATCTTGTGTTCTTGATGATATTGTTTTATTTCTTTTTCTATTTTATCCTTTCTAATTATTATGTAGTTGTTTTTTCTATTTTTGACTTTGACTTTGTCCAAAACTATTTTAATTTATTTCCTATCTGTCAAAGAGTTTATCATTCTTTTTTGATTATTTTGCAAATCATTACATCTTTGTTCTAGAGTCTTTTTAATAGCATCTTTTATCTGTCTTGCCTCTATATTCAGGTAGGTTAACTTTAGGCCTTCTATTGCATCACTTATTTTTTTTTTCAAAAGTATCCATAGTATATTTGAAATGTCATGTTAAATACAATAGTTTTCAATTTGGTGATTGGAGGTATATGCTATATTGTGTTTCTTAATCACTACACTAAAGACCTGTAGTTTGTTTAATTCTTGTAGGTAAAAAGGAGTCACTAAAATAGTTGATAGGGACATAAGTAAGGACATAAAGTTAGGCTGACTTTCAACTATAAGGATATAATATTTTGGTTATAAAAATATATATAACTTAATAAAATAATAATATTATTATATAATTTTATTTTTTAAAAAAAAATATTAAATAAAAATATTAAAATATTAATAAATAAATTATTTTTATTTATTTAATTTATTAAATATCTTAAAAACTTA
>CAJVPT010001918.1:0-19374 GCA_910592055.1 Acaulospora colombiana | reverse complement strand
TTAAGGATTTAAAAATTGTCAAAGTTGAAATTTATAATAAAAATATAGTAAGTGGACTCAAACTTTTGGAAGCAACTATATAATATATTTTATTTGCTTATATATAGTAGATTAAATCTTCTTATAAATATTTTTTAATTTAAAAACTCTTTTCGATAATCCTTTGCTCAAAGATGTTCACAAGGAATTTTTTATTTTTTTTGCTAATAAAGTCTTAATACTATCCTTAAACCAACTTGAAATATTACTTCAAAAGATATTCTTACAACCCTTTTCTTGTTTATATTTATCTTCAAACAAAAACTTAGTTTCCTATAATCTAAAAAAGTCAAAAAATACCTTATCTACCTATAGTGAGAAGAAAGAAAAACTAATAGTGTAGCACTTGAAGCCTTTCATATTGAAGTATATTTGTAGAGATTTTTAGCAGTGAAAGGTAATAAATATTAAGACATATTTTTAAGATATCTGTTCATTGTATCTTCCTTCTTATAGCAATCCAAAATTTTTTGATTTTCTGAGGAATTTTGTCTATCTCAGTTTGATCTTGAATTTTAGATAACATAATCTATCACAAAATATAATTGATAAACATGAAATATATTAGTAGCTAAATATAAACAAGTACCTACTAGTCACCTTACATGTTCCAACAACATTATTGATAATAGGAAGAGTTGATTGGTATTCCATTTCTACCTTGCTCCTTCAATTGGATTAACCTATAGATTAAGTTCAATGAGGTCAATAAGATATAAGTAACAAGTTTTTAGGTGGTAAAAAAACTATTATTTGTTCAAGCTAAGATCTTTCTCTTTTATTATTCTGATTAGGTAAAGTTTAAGATCAAGGTCTCTTTCTTATTCTGATCAGGTAATAAGATCAAATAGTCTCTAGTCCATACTAAGCTTAAACCTTTTGATTACAGTTAAGATGTATTTTTTCAAAAGTTATAAAAGAACATCATAATTGATAAGAATCTCCATAACTCTTGAGACTTTTTCACTATTACAAGATAAAAAGATTGTTGGAGAATCTGACTTTTTGAATGATAGAAGATTTTCACTAGTAAAATTCCTTTAACTAAGTATGGTTGCTGAAAGATAACATATAAAACAATATAAATTAGTTCCTACTGGGTCACATAAGAATCTGGGATCTACCATAAGTCATTTTTCTATTGTAGATGAATAAAAAATTATTGCTTAAAGAAGGTTGGGACTAATAATGGGTTTCTAAAGTATTTAGCATATAAAATTTTGCAGATTACTTATATTCCTTTTTGAGGGACGAAATTTATAGCTCTTCACTTTAATAGAGACAAAAGTCAGGAAATATTATAAATCAATTATTTGAATAATGAAGAACAAATGTGTATAGTTTTTTTATAATTATTAATTTAAAAATTTTAATGTTTCTAGTGAGGAATATTTGATTTTTGTCCCTATCTTCCTCTTTAGGAACCCATCTTTAGTTAGGACCAAGTGTGTCCTTGAAGTAAAGGCTCCTACTAGGTGATAAGTCTTCTTAGACAGTATACAAGAAGGAAATCAAGATCAAGAATGGATAAGTTCCTTAGATGGTCAGAAGAAAAAATGATATTTCAATCGGATATTTCTTATTAAGAAGAAGTTTTGAAAAGCAGATTTTTGAAGATAGCTGGAGAATTTTATTTTATTTTTTTATTTTTTATTTTTTATTTTTTTGTAGTTCACTTGAATATTTTTAGATATATTCTTTTCTTTTTTTCAATTTATTCTTTTGTAGTTTCCTGTATTCCAGTGGCTTGATAGAACTTTTGATAGTAACAACCTATTGGCAATTAAATAATAAACTAGAATGATCTTTACTCAAAGTATATTATGAAGCAAAATATTGTTTTTAAGATCAATCTTAGAGGCTATTAAACTAATTAGATTTGATATTGATATTTAACTGTAATATATATATTGCTGCTTGAATAAAAATATACTTATGTTTTCAATTGATTAATAAACTATGATCTAGTCTGACTATAGGTATTCAAAAAAAATAAATATAAACTAATAGAAAAAACAATAGAAAAGAAGACTATGATATATAAAAAGATGATTAAAATAGGTATACATAATGTTAAAATATTACAGTAAGATAATTCAATAAAGTCTTATTAAAGAGATATTAAAATAGGAAATAGGAATATTGAAACTATATAAAATAAAACTAATTCAGATTAATATATAATGGATTTTTAATAATAATAATAATAATAATAATAATAATAATAACAATCTAATACATGTAATAGTAAATCTATCCTATGTGACAATATAACTCAAAAAGAGCAAAAAATTAATAGAATTATAAAAAGATATGAGAAAGAAATTCTTAAAATATTAAAGAATGTTATCATCAGTCATACTTTTCAATAAGAACTATAGAAGACAAAAATACTTCAACATAAGTTAAGGCATAATACAAAAGATCAATCATATATCCCAGTAGAAGCAATTCATGCAACCTCAATATTAGATAATATCATAGTTACTTTATTAAATAAAAATTCTTTAACTTTAGCAAAAGAACATACAGTATGTTGAGAAAATACAGTATATCATCATTTTGTGAGAAAAGAAATAAGGCAAGAAACAAGATCTAGAAGCTTCTATGCTTAAAGAAAGGATATAATATATTAATAAACAAAACAGGAAATCACACTTTGAGTCATAATTTAAAAGAAACTGCAAACAGATAATATTCCAATGGATATTCAACCAACTTTTATATAAACCAAGAAAATCAATCCAATTAAAGAAATTGAAATAGAAGACTGAATTATAACAGAGTTGGTAAAAGTAGAAACAATAAAAAAAACAGTCCAAGGAATCTGTATTACAGAAAATATCTTTTATAATACATGAAATAGGATACAAGATTCTACAATAAATCTTTATTTTATTGAACAAATAAATACAATTAAATTGAAAGTACTTCAAGCTATACTATCAGGAGATAACAAAGAAGAAAAAATCAAATTTTCAAGAAAACTTTAAGTATATTCAAGAGACTGAATCCCTTCAAGATTGAATTTATCAATAGCAATCATTGTATTACTTTTGTTATTAATGAGAAGGAGAATACAGCATAATGTTTAGAATTAATTAATAAAAAAGAAGAGGAAAACTTCTTTATCAATAGAATAAATCAAGATAGAAGTATACATCTAACTTTTTAAAGATATGCTTTAAATAAAAGATTTTTCAAGTCAAAAAACCTTTTTTTCAACAAAAACAGATCAAAATATATTATATTGATAGACACAAAACACAAATATAATAAATAATTAATTAGGAAGACAATGGAAGAATACAAGGAAATAGTTAATATTCATGAATATTATATAGCTTTTTATTAAAAAAATATAGAATTCATCTCTTCATACATTGTAAGCATACCAAATTGAAATAATATTAGATACTCAAAATTAAATCCAATCAAGTAAAATTAATAATAGCTCACAAAAAACTTCATAATTAAGAAGTAACCCAAATATTTAAAGAAAGAAAGCATTACTTCTTAAAACTATATAGGTTAGGAAAAATCTATAGAATTGATATCTGAATTATTCAGTCAAACAAAAGTGAAAGTCTCTTATATATCAAGAAATAAGATTACTTTAATACTAGAAGATTATGCAATAATTTATTTTGAAATAAGAAAGACTTGAAAGAAGCACTTCAAAATAAATCAAGATTGAGAACCAAAGCCTAATATAAAGTACAAAAACTACTACCAGTATTAATGTAAAATATCTATTGACTCAAACAATTTATATGACTCAAACTATTCAGATAATCCTATAAAAAGAAGAAAAAAAAAGATATAATAGTCATAAAAAGAAATAGATAACTATATCAAGAAGGAATATTAAAGTATAGTAACAATAGGTATCCTGAATAATAGAAACCATTACATAAAAATTAATAGATATACTTCAAGATAAGATTTATCAGCTACTGGTAGTAACAGGAAATCTTTAAAAAGAAGAAAAAGCCATACTTTATAAAGAGAGACACAAAATCAAGGGGAGAAAGAAAACAGTAACACAAATACTAGGCAACAAGAGAGACAAACAACAAGATATAAAACTAGAAGCTTCAGATCTAATTCAGACCAGGAATCTGAAGTATCTCAATTATGAAAATTAATTGAAAAACTAGACAAAAAGATTGATAAACCTGAAAAAGGTCCACTTAAATAAAGGGCCAACTGTTTCTAAAAGAAGTACCAGTTTAATCACAAAAGAATGGTGAATACTTTTCTACTATTCCCAATATCCAAATAAAGAATAAGAACACAGCATGCCAAGAGGAGCAAAATAGTATAGGGGATCAACAGTATGATTATAACCTTGAGGCTTTTCTCCAAACAGAAAAAATTGAATTTATAAAAGAGAAAAATAGAAAAATACAACTAGAAGAGAAATGAAAAAATATAAATATTAAAAAAAGTAATAAGAATAGAAATGCACAATATCAAAGGTATTACTAATAAAACAAATCAATATAACCTTATAGAAAAAATGTTGAAACAAGGTATTGGAATTATGGATTTATGTGAAACAAAGCTAATTAAAATAAAGGTAAAATGATATTTCAAAATTGAATAATATATAAACACATCCATAATATCAATAAAGATATTTCCTATGGAGCAAGAGTTGATATATTGGTAAGAGAGGATCTAAAAAAAAAAAAATATCATCAGTAGAAAAAGCAGAAGAATATATGATAGCAGTCAATATACTTATAAGAAGAAACAAGATTTGCATTATTTAGATTAAATCTCTTCAGATAAACAATAAAGTAAACAGGTATAAGAAAAAATATAAAACTTTATCAAAGAAAAGCATAGACAGAATTTTCATATAATAATTATGTGAGACTTTAATGTTATATACAACTCTACAAAAAATAGAGTATTAACTTCCAGAATAACATTTAAACTATTTTGACATTCAGAAATCCAACTATTCAACTTTCTAGATAAATGGACTTTCATAATATACAAGTGATATGGGAAGAAAAAAACAAAACTTTAACAAGATGGAACATCACTAGCAATAGTCAGATAGATTATATATGATTATTATAGAGCCTCACAAAATTTCTACTACTATATTTTGACAATCAAAATATGGAGAAAATCATAGGTAGTAACTATATAATGCTACTGATAATATTATATAATAACAATCTGTTTACAAGAGATATTATCAACAAATAAGCTATAAAGAATGAGAGAAAAATTAATATTAAAGAATCAACAGTCAGAAGAGAGTAGAAGAGAAACTTATAATATAACATAGAAGGTATTTGAAAAACAAATATATAAAGCAATACACAATAAACTTGTGAATAAGAAACTATCTACTGTACAAGAAAAACATCATAAGCATGGTCTAAAATATATCAAATATCGACAAGCTCTTCAACTAAATATATTACTCAAGAAAATACAAACTTCACAAGAATTAAGCAAGCTACAAGTCCTTAGTATAGTGATCAAAAAATATAATATTGCATAAAATCTAAATATTAAATCAAAAACTATTGTATTCAATATGTATTTCAAATATATTATAGACACTATTGAAAAAAGAAATATGTGATGCAATAGAAAGCCTAAAGTTAATCTACTATAATATAAAGGCAAGATAAATAAGAGATGCTATTAAAAAGACCTTAGAATAAGTATGTGATGATTTACAAAATAATTAAAGAAGAATGGTAAGCTCTTTAATAGATAGGAAGTAAATCAAAATAGTTTTGGATAGAGTCAAAGTCAGAAATGAAAAAATAAATATATAACAACTAGAAAGGATGAAATAAAAAAAGAGATGAGAAAATATCATCAAGAAGCATTTAAAATATGAGATGCTAACTTTGTAGATCTAACAGAAAACTGAAAAGAAGAATACAGTTCCAGAAGTTATATTAAAAAAAAATGATATAAAGAATTCTTATAATCAATTTTTTAAAAAGAACTAAGTGAAAAACTTTGCATGCTCCCAAATAATAAAGCTCCAAGAAAATTACAAATCAGTTATAAAATATTAAAAAGATTAAATTAAAAAGAAAAGAACTATCTGAGAAAGATGTTTAATTACTTTTTAAAATGGGAAGTCATTCCATATAGCTGGAAACAAAGTCATATTTATTTTATAGCAAAACCAAAATTATGGAAGTATAAACTCATTAACATAAGATCTATAGTATTATCAAAAGTTACATAAATGTATATCATTAAGATTGTCACAAATAAATTAGAAAATATCTACAAGAGCAATAATATCCTAAGAGGTTTTAACTATACAGGATTACTAGGAAAAAGTATAACAGAATCAATACAAATCTTTAACAATATTTGTGAGAAAGCAAGAGAAAACAAAAAGTAGTTATATATTCTTTTTCAAAATATGGCAAAGGCATATGACATGATCAGTTTGAATATACTAGTCAAGGTCATGAAAAGAATTAAAATTTCAAAGAATTTTATCTGAATTGTAATAAGTTTATTTTATAATAGAAAGTTTAGGGTAATATATGAAAAAGACCTAATAGAAGCAATTATCATAGAAGATGAAATTGATCAAGGAAAAATTATTTTATTTTTAATGTAAAGAATATTTTATAACCCTCTATTATGTAAGATTCAAAATGATGAAATAAAAGGATACAAAATATCAATTACCTGAAATTCAAATTTGAAAGGTGATGTTAGTAGGAAGTTAGAGTCTGATACACAGTGATAGTCTTTATGGATAATACCATATAGAGAGCATGATCAAAGAAAGATATGAAAAAAATATTAGAAGAAGCAAGAATATTTTATAGTTCAAATGACTTTTAGATAAATAATAATAAATCAATTCTAGCTACTATTAACAATCCTAATCAGTATCTTGAGAAAGTTCAAATAGGAATCAATAATGAAGTAGTAAGAGAATTGGATAGAACTGAACAAGCAAGATTTCTGGAAATTTGAATAGCAATCAAAAGACAGCTATTGAGCTTAAAGAATAAGTGCTTAAGAAAATTAACATGGTTATAAGAGCTCTAAAAAATAAAAAGCTAATAGACAAACAAGCTCTTTATATTTTGAATAGAGTACTAATACTAAGAATCAAATTCAGAATGTAACATAATATACTATTTTGAAAGATGTGTAATACCTTAACAATGGCATTTAGAAAACTATTCAAAAATAAGACTGTAGTATGTCAATCACT
Organism: Acaulospora colombiana; assembly: GCA_910592055.1. Lineage (NCBI taxonomy): Eukaryota > Fungi > Glomeromycota > Glomeromycetes > Diversisporales > Acaulosporaceae > Acaulospora > Acaulospora colombiana. The sequence continues at coordinate 12,104 of CAJVPT010001918.1, read as the reverse complement.
ACCCAACAGTATAATACACTATTCCAATATTTATAACTTAAAGAGTATTTGGATGTTTCAAAAAGAAAGTCAGATAATAGGACTATGCAATCAATTAAATAACTTAGGACCAGCTGGAACCACAATAATCATTAGACTCAAGCAAGCACAAGTCAAATACTGTGAGTCTGTCAATATACTTATATGTAACTTATTGAATAATCTTTTAGGAAAGGATAACTTCTTATTGCAAGTATTGAAGCTGATCAAGGACATAGGCATAACCTTTCAAAGTTGAAAATAGAATGATATTTTTGAATGAAACCAAAGAAACAATTCAATTAGAGAATATTTGTCAATGTAAGAGTATAGAAAAGCAATTCCATTACTAAGAAACAATAAGCTGATATATATAGATCAACTAGTTAATTATGAAACAAGAAAAGTACAAAACTAATGAATATTTCAACTTTTATAGAAAACAAGCAAAAAATCTATTCCAGAATAGTATCTATCTATAGCTAATATAATTCAAAGAAATAAATTAAAATAGTTTATAGAATTTTGGAAAGAAGAATAGATAAAATAGAGTTCAGAATACCCTACTTTCAATTTCAACTTTGACAAATAACAAAAACTTTGGATGATTATAAGAAGCAAATTTCAACAACAACAGATAATTTGAGAAAAATTGATTCTAGATAATATCAAAAGATATTTTAAAATAGAGAATTTCAAATGTGTCAGCCTCATTAAAAATTAAGAATCAAAACTAGCCCGGTATCAAGGTTGCATAGAAGTAAAAATGGGTCCCTAAAGGGGAAAACAGAGACAAAAGTCTAATGTTTTCACTAGGAAATATTAAAATTTTTAAATTAATAATTATAAAAAAACTACCCACAATTGTTCTCTATTATTCAAATCATTTATTTATAATATTTCCTGACTTTTGTCCCTATTAAAGTGAAGAGCTATAAATTTTTTCACTCAAAAAGAGATATAAGTGATCTGCAAAATTTTATATGCTAAATACTTTAGAAATCCATCATTATATCGAAGGTACAAAGATAGAAGACTGATGTATAATCAAAACAAATATAGAAAAAATACATATGGTTTCTTACTTCAATGCAAAAAAATTTATCAGAAAAGTCCATTTACTAGAAATTCCAAATTCAAAAGAATTAGTGTAAGGAATAATATGTAAAATAATATATAGTAATCAATTAACTACCTAGAATAAAAGAATATTATAGATTTAAGTAGAGGATTGGGAAGTAAACATTATTAAAGATTATATTAAAGAAGGTGTCTACCAATCCTTTCTGATCAAAATACTTAAATGTAACAAGAAAAGAAAAGAACCAATGACCTTTTACTCCAATGGGTTCCTTATAAACCATGGAAGTACAAACATGAAAATGGGAATAGCATGGATACAAATAGGAGAGGTAGGAGGAGAAAGCAATCTCTAAACTGAAGTAGATAATTGGTCTTTATCAATTAAAGTAAAATTAGTAGTGATAGTAATTATACACTAGTAACTTTAGTAAACAGCAAGATCAGGATCTTTACAAATAGTCAAGCTTGCATCTCAAAGTAAAAAACTATAGAAAAGGAGGACCCAAGAATGACCCACAAAAGATGATTAAAAGAACAAAACTGATTTCTATGAGAATGTATGTTGAATCTTGTAAAGAAAAAGAATCTAGCTAATCATCATGTAAGTAAATGCAATATTGAAGGTGTTTATTTAATATCTCAATAAAAACACCAAAATCATATTATATAGTATATTATATTTTGGTTAATTATCAATTAATATCTTTTACTAATTTGTATAGATAAAACCAAAATAATATATTGCAATTAGTATAAATAATTTCACTCAACCAGGGTCAATGTTTCTTTTTTATTTTTCGAACACAAAATTCACAACTTTACCATTGTTAACGTGAATAACTTTTTTAACCCTTCTTTCCTTACCATTAACATCTGAAAGCCATTTTTTACCGTTTTCGGAGTTCCGGATTAATGACTCTATCAACGAATTATCTTGTAAAATCGTTGTTGGTAAATTGACTGTAAATTTCGTTTTTCCATTAATCTATTAAACGATCATTATGTTAATTTCCAACAATCAAATCTTCACAGACAAATCGAGAAGACCGTCCCACCTGAACGACGCATGTAACTTCCTCGACGTTCAGTCCTTTCTCATCAACTTTTGGCCAAGATTCATCAAATATCGTACTTTTAAGATTAACGGTATCAACATCATTCACTGGCTGCTGCCAGTAATGTTGGTCCTTGTTTAAAATCTCCCAGAATTCTTCACCAATGGCTGGAGCCATCGGGGAAATCATTTTTATCAATGCTCTTACTCCATATTCGTATAGGGATAAATTATTTGAGTCGACAGTTGCCCTTTCTTGCAAGGTTTTTTCGCTCAGATTTGGTGAAATGCCAATTAGATGATTCGTCAATTTTATCAATGATGAAATTGCGGTGTTAAATGAATGACCTTCCTCAAGTGCTGCTGTCACCTAATGTAACCATTATTTTAGATTGATCATCTATAGGTACTTTGGACATATTAACCATAACAGAAATAAAATTACAATCACCTCTTTAATTGTAATATTTATAATCCTGTAAGTTTCTTTTTCGGCCTTGCTCATCAAACTCAGATTACTGATTGCACTTGAATCGATTGTCCTTAGTCCCTTTGAAACTACATTTTCCACAAGCCTTCTAACTCTCAAAATCCATCTTTGCATACCCACGATACTCGCTTCCTCCCATTCGAGCACTTCAGACACCGGAGCTTTATAAAGCATATGTAATCTCGTGGCATCAGCACCATAATTATTTATTGTTGTCTGTTATAATAAATTATAAAGTGGGTAGCATGATCTAGTAATTTTTTTGCAAAGATTTTTGAAAGAGGAAAGCCAGCACACACTTCTGGATCAACGCCATTGTACTTGCTTTTAGACATTTTTTCAAACGTAACTACGGGCGTAAGACCAGTTGAAATTTGGATTGGATTGCTCGGATCTAAAAGGTAATATTATTTCTAACGATAAACATAGATATAATATTATTGTCGATGTTGCGATTATCAATTTACCTGTTAGATCAATTTCTTCGGGTTTCAAGAATCTTCCGGATTTTGGGTCTTTGAAAGTCTTCCCATGAACCATACCCTATTGTTAATAATGAATAAAATGTATGAATTAGATATTCATTTGTCAAATGGATTGTATTTTCGGGCGTACCTGGGTTATTAATTGCTTAAATGGTTCGTCTTTATTTGCGACGTTGGTGTCGTTTCCAAGGAAAAACATACCCTGTTTGAGCATGAATTTCGCAAAAAAACGTGAGTACAGCAAATGCAATATTGCATGTTCAACGCCACCAACGTATATATTGACTGGAAGTAATTCAGAAGCTTTCTGTGAACTGAACGGTCTGTTACGAATCAGAATAATAATCCGTTAACGATATTAATATTTAAATTAGTTTTCAGTCAGCCGATTTAGGAAACAACTTACAATAACGCATTCTTTGGATCTGTATATCGCATGAAATACCAAGAAGAGTCAACAAAAGTATCCATCGTGTCAGTATCTCTCTGTGCAGGACCTTGACATCTAATAATTTAGACCAGGCACTTAATTATATGCTGGAGTTGATTTGCAATCGGCGTACTACTTACTTGGGACATTTACAGTTTAACCAATCATGAGCCTGTTTCAAAGGAGAACCACCTCGATGGACAAAAGAAACTTCAGTAGGCAGGATCACTGGTAGATCAGACTCGGGAACAGGGACAACCTAAAAAAATTTTCTTTTATATTTTATTCCATAATATAAAGTATATGTAAAGTGTATTGGTTATGAAATTACATCACACTTTGGGCAATGTATCATTGGGATTGGAGCCCCCCAATAGCGTTGCCTGGAGACCAACCAATCCCTAAGACGATACTGAAAAACAAGAATACCATTAATGTGTTGAAGAAATGATAAAATGCAAAATCTGCACAATTCACGAGAGTACCTGAATAGACCAACGGCCATACCCTGCCTCCTGAGCGTCGTGAACAATTCTTTTCATTGCCTCTTTACTCGACAATCCAGCATATTTTCCACAATCATCTGTCAAGATCCCTAATGATGTGTAAACTCTATTGCTTGAAGGGTCCTCTATTGTGACAACAGAACACACATAATCAATCAACGAGATTTAGAGAAAGCCTCCAAGGTATTATCACCAGCTTTAAGCTACCTCTTTGTTCGGGGGGCTCGACAACCCTTTTGACATCTCCCTCGCTATCAAGCAAATTCTGTTTAAAAAATTCCCAGTCGCGTTCGTCATGGGCTGGTACACCCATCACTGCACCTGTACCATAATCAGAAACCACGTAAGGTGCCACATATATGGGTACCGGAGAACCAGTAATTGGATGAGTCGCATAAACTCCTGTATTTATTCCTAATCAAATGTGTTATTGTTAATGAAATGGAGAACGGATCAAATCTTTTTCAATCGCAATTCCCGGAAACTAACCCTTTCCAACTTTTTCGTCCTTCAGTCTTGTTCCCTGATGTTCAAATATTTCCACAAACTCCAACACACTGGAAAGCGTCTCTTGTGGAAAATACCTAGGTTAAAATAGGTGATATCCTTAAGAACTATTTGTGCATGATACATTATCCCAGTGAAGTAAATAAAGATGCATACTCTTTCGATATAAGTGGATGATCCATAGAAATAGCAAGATATTGAACGCCGAATATCGTGTCAGGCCTACTTGTGAAAACTTTGATCGTATACGGAGATTCGTGTGAACTTAAATTCTAGAAAACAGACTGGCGCTCAAACGTAGATACATATGCCACATCAAAAACCTAATAAAATGCAAAATATGTACCACTACAAAATCAAACTCGGCGCCTCTTGATTTTCCGATCCAAAATCTTTGCATTTGCTTGACGCGATCCGGCCACTTATCTAGCGTATCAAGATCATTCAATAAAGGCTTGCGAAATTCAATGAAATTATTAGACAATGAGCGCATTAATTGAATGATAATTATACATGTATGTAAAAGGAGAAGAGACTTACTTCTACAAATCTTGTGATCTTCAAGAACCATTGCTTTAATTTTCTACATTCAACTTTAGCTCCAGATCTCCATGAACGTCCTTCCGAGTCCACCTTCGGTATAAAAAGTTAAATTAGAAAATGTTATGATCAACAAATACACTTTGCATTACAGAAAGAAATCCATGATACTTGTTCATTGGCCAAGACAGTTTGATCGATTGGATCCCAATTCACAACCGCTTCTTTTTGATAAGCCAGACCGGCTTTGTACATTTGAAGAAAGAGATACTGAGTCCATTTATAATATTCTGGATAACAGGTGGTCACTTCCTAGATGTATAGGTATATATAAATGCATAATTATGCCTCTTATTACAAGGGCCCAAAGTTTACGAAAACTTGATTCACCTACAAACCCTATCCCAATCAAAATCGGTCAGAATTTTTTCCATCTGTATTTTCATAGAGGCAATATTAGACTTGGTCCAATCGGCCGGATGGATACCACGTTCCATGGCTGCATTTTCGGCGGGAAGACCAAATGCATCCCAACCCATCGGATGAATCACCTTAAAATGCAATAATCGAAAATATATGTGACAGAAATTTGGATGATTCATCAAAAGTCTTATTTTATTTTTATAAAAAAAAAAAAAAAAAAGAAAAATCCAAAATATATACATCGTATCCCAACAGCTTCCGAAATCTTGCTATTGTATCACTAATGGTATATACTCTAACGTGTCCCATATGTAATATTCCACTGGGGTAAGGAAACATCGCTAAAACATAAAATTTTTTTCTCTCGTCGTTTCGTTGACTCTTTTTTGAAATGCCTTTTAAATTTTTCCACCTGTCTATCCATTTACGTTCTATCTCCCCAAAATTTAAGTTACTTGTTGTGGAATGAGATACTTTCCGTTTATAAAAGTTACACTCGCGACGGAACCTATTAATGATTCTTGAATTTTGCGGATATAATTTTATCATGGTAAGTTAAGGTACAGATGAGATAAAAATTTTTTATTGATAAGATTGATTAAATTTTTTGTCATATTTGGTAAGAATCAAATGACTGTCTATACCTAGAGGTCGTAATTTTTATTTGCCGTCGGTCTCGTGATGGTTGCTGATATCATGATTCAGGTCTCGTAAGGAACGGGAACAGGGAGAACGGGGGAACTGATGTTACCGCGATTTGCCTCAGATATTGCGTCACGATACATAATCTAAAGGAGGTAGGTCAACGTGATCACGCAAAGAAATCTCCTCGGGTCATCGCCGAGAATTCTAACGTCTGACCTGGTCACATGAATCACCAGATCTGATCAAATTTCAATTGGGTGTTGAGCTGACTTTTTTTTGTTATCCGATCTTATAAAAATAAGGATTCGTTGTACGGGATACAAATTCAATGGAACTACTATATAATGATAAGAATTAACAGTATCATTGTTTTTTTTTCCTTGTGTCGTGTTGACTCATAATTAAAAATATGGAAAAACAGTCCATTCACTTTTCGATTTTTGGACACGCCTTAGTTTATTCTTCGGTGAATTACCACATGTAGTTCATGCTTAAAGGGTAAATCTGAGTAATAATGATAAAGAAGTGCGTACATACATAAGTACCAATCGATTACAGATAAGATATACCATATTTGGACGGGAAGAAAACATCACTATCTCGTATCAAAAATAGCCGTGGCGCAATGACATATCGATCACTTCAACCAATGAAACGATGATATTACATCCGTCACCTCGATCTATGGTCACGACGGTAATCTATAAAATCAATATAAGCCGACCTTTTTCCATTCTTCTCAAAAAAAATTTTTTCTACTTCTGAAAAAAAAAAAAAAAATTTTTTTTCTACATTAAAATACACGTGTACACGTTTATCGAGAATTTCCTTTCTACATAATTTGACTCATTGAACAATTAATAAATAGAATGCAATCAGGGAATGCTATCCACACTGCCGGGGCCGACGGTGAACTAGGTATTTGAAAAATCGGTGTTTCTTTTCGTTTCTTGCCACCAAAACTTCATTTCCTAATGTGCACATTAATTCTTTTGTAAAGGTGCCTCAGTTGTCCGAGGACTCTTGGAAATGAAAAATCTTTACCCAAATCTTCAAAATGTTCCAATATATGCGGGGGTACACCACGAAACAATACAGTCCTCAACCGTGCTGACAGAGAGGGATGCTTTGGTCGTAGAAATCGATCCCGTGAATCACCCAGAATCTATTGTGTACTCCTTAAAAAAGGTGTCAAAATTACTTTTATTGGTTGATCCTTTGAGTAGAGAAATAACACGAAGGGATGCACTCGCCTTCGCAAAGGGGTATGTACATTTATTTTGAGATGTCACAACTCCTTTTAATCACCAATTGTTTATCAAAAAAGTTCGTGTAACATTTTTTTTTTTTTCTTCGTGACTAGGTATATAAATGCAGCCAAAGAAGCAGGCGTCGAGCACATTGTTTTTCCTACCCCCTTTGCAAAACTTAATATTCCATGCTCTCCACCATTAACGCCAACCGAAGAGACTGATGAAAAAAAAGACATAGAACCAGTCAGTCCCTATCGAGATCAATTTGAGACCATTGAATCATTGCTCAAGGAAAATTTTCGACCATCACAAGTTACCATTCTCAGATATCCAGGAGTTTTAAATCAACATTTTCTATATCTCGCGCGCTACATCACCGAGAAATCAAAAATACCATTGATCGACAACCCTCATGTAATCTTCGAATGCTGTGATATTAGCGATGTCGTAAGGGCGATATGTCATATTCTCTATTCTCCAGTGCAACGACATGGTGGCAAGGAATACAAGATAACAGGTCCAAATCTTTTCACGAACAATGAAATCTCAGCTAAAGCATCACTGGCTCTTGGTCGTGAAATCGGTGTTGACCTTTTACCAATTAAAGAGCTACGGCAGACACTTATAAATGCGACACATGACAAAGAAGAAGTCGCTTACCTATTGGACTTATGGGGATTACAGGGTCAGATTGGGGCGGCACGAAAAGTCCAAGTGACACGAGATTTAGAGATGATTACGGGTGGTACTGGAAAGAGCTTGAGAGAATTCTTCGAAAATAATCGTTCTGCTTTTATTTGAGATTTTTAGTTAATATGTTAATAGGCATAGATAATCAAATATTGAACATTTCTCCTTTTTTTTTTTTTTTTTTTTTTTTTTTTCAATGGACTTTTTTCCTCTAAAATTATAAATAATCTGTCAAGAAAACCTTGTTTCTGTACAAAATGTGAATTTCATTTAAATTTATTTACCATGCAAAAACTAATCAAACGCATTCATTATTTTTAAAATATCAACAAACATACAATCACGGTTTTCTTTTAAAATGAGAATAAAGATACCCAAATTAGGATTGCTACAGAATTCTGATCGATAAATTGTTTGATCTCCGATGCGAATCTGAGGAAATTTATGTGATATATTGTTTGAGCATTAAATAAACAAACTTGATAAAATTATTACGTAATACTGTACTTTAAGCCTAAAAGGAAACACGTATTGTATTATTTTAAAATAAAAATATAGTATATGTGTCTATAAAATAGTTTTTTTTTCTACATACTGTATATACTGTATACAGTATTTTAAATTAGATCAGTAGTATATACCTATTGACTACTTTATACAAAATATTGTATATATACTATATATATGATCTAAGCTAAATTATTTCTTTTATAAAGAAATAATATATATATACAATATATTAACTTATAATTATTGATTTTATTTTTTAAAAAAAGAAAACTAGTCCAAACACACAAAAAAAAAAAAAATTATTCACATTTTTTCTATTTTATCTATATGTTTTTATTATAAATTTCAACTTTGACAATTTTAAATCCATAATTATATAACCAAAAATTATAAAATTTATATATATTATATCTTAATACTAGTTTTATTTATTATATTTTTTAAAAAAAATTTTTATACATAATTTTTAAAGTTTTATTATTGTTAAAAAATTTCTTCCTTTATCAAATTTTTACTTTTGAAAGATTTTAATTGGCAATTATTATAAATGGATAATTATTTTCAAAGGTAAACAGAGATTTTTTTAACTTTATAATTGTACTCCTAGAATTTATATTGTATCTGTATTATTTAAAAAATAAAAATCAAAAAATCTTTATAACATTTTTGTCATTTTCAAAAATAATTATTTAAATAATGATAAAAATATATTAATAAAAAATTTTTTTAAAAAATATAAAAAATAAAATATATATTAAAATATAATATATAAATTATTTAAAAATTATTAAAGTTAAAATTTATAATAAAAATATAGTAAGTAGACTCAAACTTTTAAAAGTAATTATAAATCAAATATATACTATTTTTAGAATATTATTGAAAGAAAAAATTATAACTTTTTGAATAAAAACTTTTTTTTAAAAAATTTTTAAGAAAAAAAATAATATATAAATTAATTTACAATTAAATAAAAAAAAGTCAATATAAATTTTATAAAATTTATAGCTAGATTAATATTAATTAATATTCTTATAAATATTATAAAGAATTATAAAATCATTAGATATATGTTATAAATTAAATTGTTATAAATATTAAAAGATTCAGAAAAAATATTAAAAATTAAACAATCTAATATAAATATAATCAAAATATTATATAATTTTATACTACTGTATTTTTTTTTTTTAACTTACAATTATATCATGATGGCTTATCTTTATTGAGAAATTAAAGTAAATCTATAATAATTTATAGATTTTCACAAAATGATTAACTTGTCTTCATATATAAGTACTTTAAATTAGATTTTAAGGACAATATTATATTTTTTTAATAGATTGATAATAACTTCTATCTATTAGAATTGTTGTTATTAGTTTGTCACTATTGATTATTCAAAAACTAATAAATTGCTAAATTAAAAAAAAAAAGAAAAAAATAATTAAAAGAAAAGGACAATTCAAGATTCACTAAAAAAAAATCCAAAAATAAAAACAACCTCTTTTTAAAAAGGATCTACATAATTGGGATAATCTTTTACTTGAATCTCTTTTTTTCCATTATCTATGACATCAGATAAATTAATTCAACTAGTCTTTTATTTAAGTGAATATTGAATTGGGATATCTCAAAGGAAACATTTAGATCTCAGCTTTTTTTTATTAAAGCTTTGTCATTATTTAAGGAACTTAGGTAAAATATAGAAGTTTACAATCCACAATATTTATCACTTGGTCTTTTGATATTATAAAAGTTTTCATCAAGGGACTTAGATTTTTGAAAGCAAATGTTTTCAGAATCTTCTTTTCAATTATCAATAACATTATCCGAACATATGAATATAACCAATAAGAGCTTGTTTACATTTTAAAAATTAATATGTTTTATGTTAGTCAATCACCTTTAATAAGAATTTATGCTATTCAAAATTCAGGATCAAATTGAGATAGGTAAAATTCTCTAGAAAACTATGAAAGTAAAAGCTTTAAGAGAGCCAAGACAGTTAAAAAGAGAGAAAATAAGTTTTTTTACTGTAAAAAACTTCTATAAACCTTTTGCTTCAAAGGTTAGATAGATCTTTAGATACTTCACAGTTAGTTTTTTTTTCTTTAAAAACTTTTTTGCTATTAGTATCAAAGGTGTTACTTGATTTTTCTTGATCACTAGGAGTCAAGTTTTTGAGTAAAAAGGTTTATAAATAAAAAGAAAAAAGTAAAAATGTTTCTTAAAGTTATACTTCAAGTAGTTTTAAGGAAAGTATTAAGATTTTATTGACAAAGAAGTATAAAAACTTCTTGCAAATATTTTTTTTATATATGGTCAAAGGATTAGTGAAAAAAAGTTTCTTTTTTTATTATCTTATACTATATAATACAATAATATATATATATAATATATATACTGTATATATATTTAATTTATAATCTTACTATAATAGCTTATTTTTATTAAGAAATTAAAACAAAATCTACAATATTTTATAGATTTTTCTAAAATAATCAACTTGTCTTTATATATAAGTACTTTAAGTTAGATTTTAATAACAATATTATATTCCCCTAATCAATTGATAATAATCTTTATTTATTAAAATTATTGTTACTAGTTTATTACTATTAATTGATCCAAAAATAAATGAATTGCTAAGTTAAAAAAAGAAAAATAAAAAATTAATTAAAAAAAGAAAACAATTTAAAGTTAATCAAAAAAGTTTAAAAATAAAAATAATCTATTCTCAAAAGGAATCTATCTAATTAGGATAGTTTTCTTGCTTTACTTGAACCTTGAAAGAAATTTTCTTTTTTATCCTCTATAGTATCAAATGAGTCAATCCAATTAGTCTTTTATTTAAATAAGTATTAAATTGATATATCTCAAGAAAAATATTTAGACTTTAAATTTTTTTTATTAAAGCTTTATTACTATCTAAGAAACTTAAATTATTATTTTTTTTTTAAATGCTGGCTCAGCCTTACTTTATTTGAATTAAGTAAAAATGTGTATATAATTTATGCTATAACTATCTATGTTAAACAAATTAGTTTGATAGAGAAACTCACCTCGTGGCCTGTTGCCACCCTAATAGGTACTAACCAGCCAAGGCTGGGCTAGTGCTATATAAAATATTAAAAATGTGGGAGAGGTGTGTAATGTTTTTTATATATTTTCCTATATAATTGTTTACCAGGTCTGTATATTGACCTTTTATGTGTTTTTCAAATGTATTGAGCTGTGTACTTTTTTGTGGGGTGCTGTATCTGGATGTTCTTTCAATTTTCTGTATAATACCTTGCAGTTTTTTTCATTTCTGAAATTCCTCGCATCTTTGGATTCAGATGTTGTATAGGTATTCGATAGTCTCTTGTCTAATTTCTTTTATGCATTTGTATATTTTATTTCTTTTAAACTATTTTCATCTTCTTAGAACTTTTACTTTTATAGTTTTTTAAGGAATTTTGCTTATC
>CAJVPT010001917.1:0-19379 GCA_910592055.1 Acaulospora colombiana | reverse complement strand
ACATCCCATATCTTTGTTTATATTTTTACTAATTATAAAGCAACTAATTTCAATCTTTAGTTAATTAATCTATTCAAAATCTGGTGTAACAGAAATTTAGGATAAAGTTGTGATAGGCAAAATTTCTCAAAAAAATAAAAAAAAATTAATATATGTTGAGAGAGAAATTGTTTTTGTCTGTAATATTAATGTTAATTTTTCAAGCTGACATGAAATTATTAACTTACACTTTTTTCTAGATTTTGAAATCTTTATAGAAAAAAGAGTGTATGTACTTTTTTGTCTGATTTCTTCTTTCTAGAAAAGCTTTTTTGCTATTAACTTCTTAGATAGAAGGTTTTTAAAGAGAAAAAATAAACAAAAAATATAAAATATTATTACTGTTAAATGAGGCAAATATTTTTAGAAAAAGTTTTGAAGTTTTATTACTCTCAAAACATAGGATTTTGAAGAAATGCTTCTTTGAAAGTGATAGTCAGAAATCTATGGAAAAGTGTATCATAAAAAATATAATTATTTAAAATAATTTTTTATATTATATATATAATAATAAGTTAATTATTTTGTAAAAATTAATATAATATTATAAATATTTATTTTTAAAAAAGTTAAGTAAGTTTTTATATTTTTTAAAATAATTTTAAAAAAAAAAATTATGATTTTGTTTTTATTTTATTTTTAATTTATAATTCTTTTTAAAAAAAATTATATATACAGTAAATATCTAATAGATAATATTAATTTAAAATATATATTAGTAATAAAAAGGGTTTTAAGAATTTTATAACATTATAAAAAATAGAATCATAATTTTAATAGTTATATTTAATAAACTTAAATTTAATTTTGATTAAATAAATAAATACATATATTGTATATAGTATTAAAATTAATCTAATTGATAAAATTTACTTATTTCGACCATAATTAACTATGATCAAAATCAAAATAATTAATCAAACCAGATTATTTCATATAATTAAAGTTAACCATATTCGACTAGGATTAACTAACTCCGACCAGAGTTAAGTAGCTCCGGGTAAAATTATAATTAAATTAATTCCGACTAGAATCGATTATTAATGCTGGGCGGAATTATCGAGATTAAGCCATACAAGTATATTAATGCATTCTAAAAAACTGTAATTCAAGATTCCTACTGTAAAAATCTTTCAGAACAATTACTATATACACTGTATATACTGTATAATAACCTTTAATATTATGATGTCGATCGTCTCAATTGACGATTATCAGATTCCAAACATCATTAAAACCATTCATTTTTAAAACTTGTGATAATTAAAAAATCAGTCTATTAATTGTTACATAATAGAATTGTTCTCTTTTTTCGGGAAAAAATAAGCAATCAAACACACCATTGGTAGATAAGGATTTATCAGCACCAAATCCGAAGTCAATTTATCATGAATAACGGGTTCTTCGTCGACATCAAATCTGAACATATTCCCAGTAAGTGTAAGCATTTCCTCTTTTTATCGAAAGTGTAGGATGACTGAAATTCTCTGCATAATCTCCTAGATTTTTACGAGATAATGTACAATGTGTCCAATACTTGTCCTCAAGTCTTTGTCATAGCCGAACAAGATAAGGTGACGATTATTATCAACTACTAGCGAATATAACATTAGCTGTTGACGAAACCACTTTTTTCACATAGCTAATGTTGACAGGTTATCTTGAGGTCGGGTGGAATTTTCTCGTAAGTTTGAATTCCGTGATGTTTAATTCAATGCATTGCTTGTCGAGGAAGGTTTTTCGAATTGAAGCGGATACTGGAATTTCAAGAATATTCCAAGAAAGTAGACATGTTACCTCTCTAATAATTAGTGAACAAAGTACATCGTCAATATACGACCTTCTTTCGGTTGATGTTGTTGAAAATGGTGAGCGTTGAATCCTATGTATTGAATTCATGTTCGCTTTAATGATCAAGACATCATCATCATCATCATCATCTTTTTTTTTTTAATGTGAAGGGTTTAAAACCAGATATACCATCGTTTATAATTCAGTACCTGAATTCACCATTGAGATAAACGATGACACTACACAGTTTAAGAACTCATGGTCCATACTTCCAACAGTCCTTGAAAAAATGGTTAAACATAATTGATGAAGATCACGAAGATGTTTATTTTAACCATGGAACTAACATTCTTAATATCAAGTTTACATGCGTAGATGGTATTTAAGTATTCGGATGATGCACGTCGTTCGTTTCGTTTCGATCATAATTATCTAAATGGTCGGTCAAACTTCTTAGATGACAATGATTTTAACATAGACGTGAGCAAAAAAGATTTCCTTGCATACAATATTGTTGAACGGGTGCAATTCAAAGTCACGAGACAGGATTTAAATGTTTGTACTGTTCTCTTTATGGCTAACACATAATCAAATCCGATCCTTTTTTTAAACAATCTAATTTTATTTTATTGGTGTAACTTTTTATTAGCAAATGCTTCCATTCGTTAAATCCGTAAATTCATCATTTGACGTACACTTCGAGCCTGTTCAAGGGTGAGTATAATTTTGAAATGATGACACTCGGTGATATGCATACTGTACATTATTAAACCAAATTCTTTGAATTTTAGAACTTTGACGCGTTTGTCAATTCTATCGTATTCAGTTTTGTGTAAATGTGAATATAGAAATGTATACAGTTTTAAGGCAATGATATCAACGCGAAAATTTGATTTGTCAGATCAGGTTTATAGTAGAACCGTGCATCGGATTATTCGTATTGAAAACGAGCCGCCTACCCGAGATTCAGATGAAGGCGCCATGTTGATACCTAGCAGTTCCAAAGGTCCTAGTGAAGATCTTTTGCTAGCAGCTCAGATGAATCAAAATTATCGAAATCAAAACCTGTAAAAAATGCGAAATGTATTCGAAAGAGATGAAATGATCTTTACGGTCACATTTCACTAGCGCATGTATGAAGAGTTGGTGAATTAAGGATGAAGATTTAATTGATTTTAGAAAGTATTCATAGAACTGCCAAAGTGCCATGAAAAAAAAAAGGTTTATTTAGAGTTTGCAAGAAAAGCTTTTGAAATTTTTGCACTTGATCAGAAAACGAAGCGATAATCAATCAAGACCAAAAAAAATCTTCCACATCAATACCGCATTCAAAAAATCCGTCGGCAGTATCATAAACATCATTAAAATAAGGAGGCACATCCATGTGATTGTATATCCAGGAATTACTAATTATTTCATTCAATATATCGTAATTTGTTGCCCACGTCGGTTCGGCGAATTGATTAGGATAAAACATATCATCATCAATGCAATACGCATCATCATCAATGAATCGTGTTTGAAAAGAAGAGATGGTGGTGGTGGTGGTGGTGATGCGTGAAGAATGTAAGAAGATATGTGGTGAACTCAAAGTTTGTGAAGTGTTCATTATTTCATAGTTGCTCAATAATTGTAAATTGTTGGAAGTACTTTGCAAATGTTTGCTATTTATATCATCTGTGTCAATTTCAACAGAGGTAGTAGGGGAATTCAAAAGAAGAGGTTGAAGATGTTTAGGCGCATGAGTGATTATAAGTTGTTTCACCATGAATTGTAATTCTGAGGCTCTTTGCATGAATGGAGGAACTGTTAAGGAATCAATCGAATTAATGTTAAATCCCTTGTCTATCGAATCTTTCTCATCACTAGTGTTTCTTTCTGATAAATGGTTTTTTCCGATTATTGGTGTAGAGGTGCTTGTCGAGCTAGTAGTGAATGGTGAAACTGAATACCGTTGTGAAGGTGATGTTGAAGTTGAACTTGTAGACGAAGAAGGAAGGTCGTCCAATGTATATGTTGACGAAAGAGTGCTTATAGAAGAGTCTGTGTCATATCCAGTAGTTGGGCTACATGCTTGATCGTTGGTAGATAAATAATAAAGAGGATTCTTCGACATTTCCAAAAAAAGAAAAGTGAAAAAAAATTCGATGAAGGTTCAGAATTACAGTATTTAAAAAGTGAAATTTGGTTTAAAATGGTGTGTTAGGTGTAAAAAGTAAAATTTACTATCGAAGTAAGTTTAAAAAAGAAACTATTGACACGCATCAAAATTTACATTGATTTGCTGATGAATCCTATTCTCTAACACCCATGTCACTGATTTATTATCGTTATAATGAACTCGATCAATCGTTTGGCTTCTGAAGGATTCTCCAAGAACAAATTACATAGCATAAATTTACCTTTTGATTAATGAAGAATAAAATAAATTTTACATTTCATGTAACTTTCTACAAACTATTGTAAATCATTTTCAAAATAAAAAAAACTCGAGTGTATTGAAATTTTACTATAGCATATATGGAAATATAAGTTTATGTGATTCTCAAATTAAAAAAAAAAAGTTTATTTGATTATAATAAATTAAACATACAGTATCTGCAATCAAACCATTATAGAAATTCTGTTTCTATTTTTATTTATAACTTGTAATCAAGTTAAATTGTAAGTTTATTAATTAAACTTAATGCAAAAGTATATATTTATTTAAATAGCATAATACGGTACATATTATAGTAAAACTTTTAAAACAAATCTAATTAACTTATCATAAATATAAAAAGTCTTTAAATTTGATTTTAAAAATATTATATTACTCTATATAAAACTTTGACATTATTTAAAATTATGTATATTATTCAACAGTTAATTTATTGTTAAATTTAATTATTTTTACTAATAAATATTGACAAATCTTTTTTAATTACCATTATTTAATATATAAAATATCAACAAAAAATTGACAAATCAAATTTAGCAATAAATTAATATCAGATTCAATATACTATAATATATTAAATTTGATAAAAAATCAATAAAAAATTACAGATCTAATATAAATATTAAAAAATTTATATAAATATAATAAATAAATTTATAAAATAATTTTAAAATTTGTATTAAAATTTGATAGATATTTAAAAAGTCATTAATTTAATAAATTTTATAAAATTTATTATAAAATTATAAAATTATTTAATAATATTATTTATCACTTTTTTTTTTATTTTTATTTTTTTTTTATATAGTAGATGTTAATTTATTTTTTTTTGAAACTTATCCCAATTGATTTTATTATAACAAATTTTATTTAAGTTTTTATATTTTTTAATTTAACTTCTTAATTGTTTCCTAAACTTTATCTATTTATATACTTTCTTTAATTTAATATTTCTTATTTTTTAAATATATCAATTATTTTATATTCAATAATTTTTTATTTTTTAGATATTATTATCAATTCTTTATCCTTTATTATCTCTTTTTTTGCTTTTTACATTTTAAAATCTCTTCTAAACTATATATCAAATTTGATAAATCTTTTAATAATATTATATTATAGCAATATAAGTTATTATAATATTATTTATAATTGATTAAAGTATTCTGAATTGATTTTAAATATTTATTTGAATATTTTAACAAATTCATTTAACTATAAATAATCATTTAATTGAGATTCTAATTATTTAGAATAAAATATTTTACTAAAAAATATTTTTGCAATTAACGAATATAATTATATAAATTTATTTTTTTTTTTAGTAAAATTTTTCAAATCAGTTTTATTTTTTTTCAGATAAATAAATTTTTATTGCTTTAATTATATTTAATTAATTTATTTAAAAAAAAATTCTTTTTGCTAATCTCCAATTTCTTTAAAAATTTCTTTTTTTGATAATATTTTTTGGAAATCAAGAAATTAACTTCCAATATCTAAGAAACATATAATCTAAAAACAACAATAGCTTGTCACCAAGTTACAAAATACTATACTTCTTTATAATAAAAATTACAGAATAAATATTAGAAAAAAATTATCACAGTATAGTTTTTCTTTATAAAAAAAAGAAAACTTCAAGAAAACTAATTCATAGTAAACTTCTGAAGGTCCAATCTCAACAGTACAAAGCTTTCAATCAGGTCAATATAAGTTAACACCTTTCTTGCCACGAAGAAAAACATTGTAGGCAATAATTTCAATCAATAAATCAATTAAAAAGCTTAAAACCCATAATATATAGAAGAACATCCAAGTCTTAATTATTCAATAATAGAGAGTGACATAAATAATACAACAATATTTCATATTTAGAATCACATAATGTAAACATGTTATATCTGCTAGCTTAAATAGCAACTCATTTATACTGTATATCTAATAAAGAACTTGTTTATATGTTTATGCTTCATACTTATATATAGTATAATAGTAGCTATCAATAATATAATAGATCTAAAATATAACATAGCTTATAATCAATTAATCAATACCTTGTTTATATAAACAAGAGCAAACAACAAATATAAACAAATAGATAAAAAACAAACACTACTTAAACAAACAAATAACAATCATTACTTAACTTAGCAAACCTTAGAAACATCCAAAACAGCAAAACAACAAAACATATCAATACCATATATAGCAATCTATTTTATATTTCATATAGTCAACATATCTATAAGAAAACACAAACTTCTATAGTTTGCTAAAAAAAGAAAAGCATATATCATTGAAACTTTAGTCCAGCTAACAAACAAATATTATTAATAAAAAAAATTATAAGCTTCACAAATCTTTTTGAACATCATCTCAACTCAAGAAATGATCACAAACCTAGCTTCAGATCCAACTATACACTCAATTATAGATAATATTATTACTATAATTCTAAATATTAATTATACTACCTTTATTAAAGTCAACATTCTCAAACAATTTATTTTCTACCTATAGACCATAGAACAAGGGAAAAAAAAAAAATTTTTCTAACTCTCTTCTTAAAAGACAAATATCTGAATATGATAGAACAGGCAAAACAAATGCAATACACCTTACAATCATTATCAACAAATCAATAAATAGTTAGAAGTGATCTTCCTAATAACAATTCACCTGATAAGATAATAGCTATGAAAGTTCAAGCAATCATATCAATTGAAATCCTTATCATTACTAAAGTCAAAATGGAAAATAAAGAACTAAAAAATAAAATTGAAATAGAAATTATTGATAAAAAAATTAAAGAAAATAAATAACAAAACAATAAACATATAAAACAAGAAATAGGAAAATATTCAGTATCAATTCATACCATATAAAAAAAAATGAAGATTTCAAAATAGATATATTTATCTCAAGACTTCTAGGAGAAACTGAGATAGAACAAATAACATATTTCCAAAACACATTAAGCTTATCAAAAAACTTTTACCTCTTTATAAAGAAATTTATCAATGGCAATACCTGAATAACATTTTACTGTGAAGAAGAAGAAGATATATTAAAATACCTTGAAAAAATTAATAGAAAGAAGTAAAACAATTTTACTATCATACCTTAAAAAATAGACAAATGGTCAAGTTTCAACCAACTACTGAACAAAAAAGTGTTTCAGAAAATAGAGAAAAAGAAAACATCACTGGTAATTATTTTGATAGATATTAATCAAAATTACTTATATCAAGAAATCAAAATGATCTTTAATTAATATGAACAAACAATGAATATTCATATTACAACTACTTATAGTTACAACATAGAATCAATATACATATCATTCTTTATAAACAATATACTGTCAACCTATCCAATTTATCTCTTAGGAATTAGATAGAAACAGAGAAATAGTGTAGGGAAACATCAAGTTAAACTTTAATATAATATGCAAAAGTTTCTAATTTGAACAATAATAAATGAAGAGGTTTATCACTGGTGATTTAGGTAGGAGAGACAGGACAATAATTTTGAATTAAAGATAATTTTATTGTTGAATAAATCCCGAGGAATCTTTATAAGAAGAATTTCCTTCTTTAAATATATAATTGAGTTATATGATATTTGAGAATATAAATTAAGATAAATAATAATAATAATTATACTATTAGTTTTGCTGGACTATTAAGCTATATTATCTTAAACAGAACTCAAGTATCCTTTGAAAATAATAATTATATATGATAAGATAGGACTATAAAATATTCCAAAATACTTTATGCTAAGTTTGCTAATAGCAAAATTGACTATCAATGTTTTAGAAGTGTTCTGGAAGATCTTTCCTTTCAGGTAACCAAAAGAATTATAACATGTTGATATGAGATACTGGGATTATTCTGGATACTAGAGAGATCATATGGTGAAATTTTATAGTTCAACAATTCCTCCCAACTAATCTGCAAGTTTCACGAGTTAAGCATCAATTAAGGATTGGAATTTAGCAGCTGTTATCTTGTAGATATTTTTAAGGATCATTTTTCTTGTTCTCATAATTTGTTCTATCCCTGTCTTTTCAAAAAGATAATAGGTCCTGATACAAGCTCATTTAATATACAGATACTTTATTATACAAAAAACCATGTTAATAATAATTTATTACTTGATCCAATAATTCTCCTAATAGATAAACATGCACCAAGGTTATTTGTCGATTTTTGATTCTTGTTGCCCTTTATAGATATCTGTACTTGATTAGAACCTGTACTTCCAAAGATTGTGTGATATCTGCATACGGTAGAACTATATTCATATTTTAAGGAGTTGTTTCAAGAAGATCATCTATAATTTGATCAACAATGGTATTTATTTTGAAATTGTTGTACATTTTTGAGATCTTGAAATAGTTTGCTAAGGAATATAGAAAAACCTTGTCTATTTATATTCATCAAAACTTATTTTGTGTTCCTGATCTTCACATGTTTGTATGATATATTTAAGAATCATATCTTTTGTATTTTTGGAATAATATATTCTATTTATTCTAAGCAAATTCATTATGACAAGAGTTCACAAACAAAAATGTATTACCATTACTTCCTCTTCTTTCAGGAAGACCAGAAGTTTTCAACCTATTGATAATCATGACTTGTTTTAGAAAAATCTTTCTCTTAAAGAAGAGATAGAGAACTTGCATCACCAGTTTGGTAGGCTTCAAGAAACCAATTCTGTCTTGTGTAACAAGTATGAGAGCCTTTCAGAGATTTTCAGGACAGGACAGGTTGCTGCTACCACTCTACACATATGGAACTAGAGAGGTAAAACAATAATCTTTGCTAATGGATTAATTTGTTGAAGCAACTTCTCCAGTTGTAGAATATGGAAGCTTCTCTTCCGTTGAACAGGTCTTTCTCTTATATGCCCTACTAAGTTTAATTCTTTATATATATTTAATTACTAAGACCATGTAGTAGCAGTTGTGATGCTCCCTGAACTAGCTGAAATAGTGATGCAATTGCTCTCTGGGCCACTACTATTTTACTATATCTTTTCTTTATTCTTCTCTTAAATATCTTCAACTTTTTTAGGTTTCTTGTTCAGATGGTTCAAATAGTTTTTATAGGTTAAATAATGATTCTGGTGACTGACAGTTTTGTAAAACAATTTGTGATTTCCATCCTTCTCAGTCATAATATCTTTTTAAAAGATAGATATTTATAGGAGCAGCCAATATTTTTCTATCCAAAGTTCTTAGTTGATAGATATTATTCAGAAGAATGTTATGGATATAAAAAGTTTTTTTTTATTTTGGCTTCAATTTCCCTGTGAAATGTTTATCTTGTGCAGCATTATATATTAATATTTTGTCACTTATTTTGAATGTTGGAGCTAGGTTTTTCTTTTGGTCATGATACTTTTTTTGTTTTTATTGACTTCTCTGAATATTATGCCTAGCAGCTTCTCTTTCTTGGAGTAGTTCTTCTATCAAAGTGAATAGTTGTGATAAGATATCTTCTTTAATTACTTTATCTATTTCTATAGAAGAGCTTTGGGGTTTTTCTCTATATACCAAGTAAAAAAAAGTTATTTTTATGGAAGATTGTTTAGCTATTCTATATGTAAATAATACTGACGCAATATAGTTATTCCAATCTTCTTGTTCCTCAGTTAGTTTATCCAATACTTTACATAAAGTTCTGTTAAATCATTTTACTAGTTTATTAGTTTGAAGATGGTATGAAGTAGATAATAAATATTATATTTCGAATTTCTTTAATAAATTATTAACTATTTCATTGCTGAAATGTGTCTCTTGATCTGAAAGTATCTGTTTTGAGCATCTATGTCTACAAATAAGGGTTTGATATATGAATTCAGCCACTCATTTTCCTGTTGCTTCTGAAATTGCCTTAGCTTCAGGCCATTTAGTAAAATAGTTTGTTGCTATCACAATATATTTGTTGTATTGTATTATGAATAGTCACATTAGCAGATTAATATGTGTCCTTAGTGCTATTCTAGTAATTGTTGATAAGCTTTTACATGTAATGCTTGTTGTTTTTGACTATAACCTTGTTTTTTGTATATGTCTTAATCTTGTTTTGATTAGGCACATATCATTTCTCTTTTTTTGCTTAGGTTGTTTATCTGTTTACACTGACTTTGTTGAGTTTTTTACAGACTCCTGATACTTTGTTTATGTTGATCACTTTCTATTGTGATAATTGTATTTGATAATCTTATCAATTTAAGTCACACTTATTGTGCTGTTGTGTGAAACTTTTGTCAAACTTGTTTTGACAATAGCTTTATATATATGTATATGTTTGCACTACTCTGGTGATATGTTTTAGTGTGTGTGGAGATAGAGTATATACATTAGATTGTTTAGACCTTGGGAAGCTTTGATGTCCTTCTGGGTCTTGAAGAATTTGAGATTTGCTTGATTTATCGTACAAACTTATTTGCTTTAAGATTCTTTGTAGTGTCAAGAAAGGTGTCAACCTGCACTGACCTGGCTACAAGCTTTGTGAAGTTTATATTGACTCCCTTTTTCTGACTGTGAATTAGTTTATATTGGTTTCCTTCCTTCTTCTCAAAAAGGAGAAAAAGCCAAAGTTATTACTATATGTGTATATTTTTTAACAATATACTGCTCTAGGGCTATACACGAAATGTTGTTTTGTATTAATATGATTGTTATATGCTGGTGTTGCAAGAATATATGTCTTGAATAAAGAAGTTTCTCTTTCTTTGAATAAATTATCTAAAAAGAAAATTTCTAAGGATTCGAGGGATTTGTAGAAAGAGTTTATTGTTAACAAGTTATTAATAAACTATTAATAAATTTTTAATGAAAAATAAATTAATATTGAATTGCTAATAAATAATTTTATGATAAACTTTTATTGAATTGTTAATAAATTTTTACTAAATAGTTAATAAATTATTTGATAAATTGTTAATTAATTTTTTAATAATTTATTAATAAACTTTTAATTAATAAATTTTTTATTGTTAAATTTTTTGATTGCAAAATTTTTTATTGATACTTTATTGCTGAAATAATAATATATCAAGTAGTAACAAGCAAAAAGAAATTGGCAATATTTTTATTAATAAATTTAATTAAATTCTACAATAATTCAACTATCAAATAATATAATTTTGATTAGTATAAATCATATAAAAATTTAAAGATAGAAAAAAATATTATTAAAAGTAATATTAAAAAAGGAAAGTATTAGAATTATCTAATTGAAATACAATAAAGAAACTTAAAATATAAAAAAAAACTTATCTTTTACTTTGATAATCTACTTATTAATTATGAAAGTAAAATATGGGAATAAAAGTAGTATGAATTTGAATTGAGAATATAAAAAAAAAATAAATTTTAAATATAAATAAATAGATGATTTTTAATTATAAAAACTAAACTAATAACAATATCACGATATTTTTAATAGTTTAAATAAGTAATAAAATTAAAATATTTATATATAGTCAAGGATATATCTCTAAATTAAAAGATACTTGAAAAAGAAAATTTTAAAAAAATATATAAGAGATAGTTAAAAAAAATTGATTTCCATAAGTATTAATACTAAATATTATAAAAAAAAATCTATATTTAGAAATAATAAAGATTAATATTTACTCAAATAATCTTTACAATAAAAAAGCCAATATTCTTACCAAAAAATTTTAAAACTTTTTGCAATAAAATAAAAGAATCTTGTCTTCCATAAGATTATTATAAAAATTAAATGACAAAATATAATAATAAATAATTTCATAAGACAATTTATTAAAAAAATAAATAATAAAACAATAATTTATTAATAAATAAAACTAAATATCATTAAAAGAAAATAAAGTCAACAAATTCAAAATTAAAAGTTTATATATTAAATCTGATATAAAAAAGAATGAAAAATATAAATATATAAGATACTTTTTTTTTTTTTTTAATTTGTTATACTAATTGGATTTTTATTTATCAAATATTACAGAATATACAAATTGTTTTACAAGAGCTATTTTTATAACTACCACCCTATACTATTATTTATTCAATTCAAATTTATCTAATTTTACCTATTTAGAGTACCATCTTTGTTGGCTGCTTTACTAAACCTAGATTATCAAGTGTTTCAAGAATTCATCAGGGAATTTCTTATTATATTTAAGAAACTATTTTGTAATATATTCTTTTATATAGATATCTATCTTATATTTAGAATATATATTATTTTTAATTGGTATTTTTTACTATATTCAGTTCTTTAAGACTGATAGTCCATAGATATTCTCAGTTTTCATATAGTTCTATATAAGAATATTAGCAATAATTAATAAGTCAAATCAATAACCATAGAATACTCTTTCCCGTAACCATCCCAAATCTTAAAAAATTTTCTTTTTTGGAAATTTTTGGAAAAACATCAAGAAAAGATGTCTTTTCACAGCAGAAACTTTAAGACCACAACCAATGTTCCAACAAGGACAGAATACACAATAAGGTATAAGAAAAGAACAAGCAAAGACAACGCTTAATGGAGAACCCAACTATATACAAAGAAGCCCAACCTAGAGACCAACAAGTCCCAAACCACTCAGCAAACAATAAACAAACAACAAACTGAACCATCCCAACCAACGACACAGCAAGATACTCTCAACCCAACCAGTAAACTTGCAGAACCAAATATTACATCTTCCTCATGGAGTGACTTAGTAGAGCAGGAAGATGGACAAGAAACCCATGACCAACCAATCCAAACTGAAGGATCCAATACCTCGAGAAGTAAAATGGCAAGAATAAATGATACAGATGAGAAAATGGGTACCGAAGACTAGGAGGACTCAGAAATCACATGGTTTATAGTAAGAAAGGGGAAAAACAAAGAAACCTTCCCGTACAATGGAAAACCAAGACCCAGCTCTCTCTTTGACAGGTCAATTAGATATGATAGAGAAAGATACAAAGTTGGGGTCCCAGCTAATCTAGTCAAAGGCAAAACAATCCATCAAAAAATTGAACATATTATCATGGTACTCAACTTCCCAGAAGGTCTCTTGACAGTACATAGTGAAGGGAAAAACGAAGATATAAAAATCATCGCCGTTTTTGATGATCTACAAGCTGCCCAACACATCACCACTATCAACCTACCTGATATGAACAACACAAGACTATCACATATGGAAACTGGATAACAAATGATCAATAAGGAAAATTTTATTGTAGTATGGGATATCCCCCTTAACACAAAACTCATCGAAGTCAAACAAGTCTTTACCAAATATGGAGAGATCCAGGGCATTACTATGAAAACCCAAAACCTTTGGCAATGTATCACCATCACCTTCGCAGATAAGACCACTAGAGACAAACTAGTTGATCTTAGAAGTATACTTATCAAAGGAGACTCAGTCAGAATCAATAGTGCAGAATGGTCACTTGCACAGATGAAACAAAGACATAAAATAGCCACCAAACTCACCAACCTCCTCCCAAACACCTCAGTATGAGATCTTAAATACATCCTCACACAATGCAAAGGACACACATGCTACATCCCAAGGTTTGCAGCAAGAGCATACAGACCCAAGAGATTTGCAGTTATCAGCTTTAACACACAAGAAACCCTTCTTGAAGCAGTTCAACATAAATACGCCATGGGGAAACCAAGCTCT
Source organism: Acaulospora colombiana (assembly GCA_910592055.1). Taxonomy (NCBI): domain Eukaryota; kingdom Fungi; phylum Glomeromycota; class Glomeromycetes; order Diversisporales; family Acaulosporaceae; genus Acaulospora; species Acaulospora colombiana. Next base: position 5,410 of record CAJVPT010001917.1, on the reverse strand, counting down.
CCTTCGCTCCAATTTCTGTCAAACTATGTGCAATCTACAACTCAACCTCACATCTAGCCGCCGACTGCCCAATTAAAGCTAAATGACAACAATGGAATGATTATAACAAGGAACAAGTCTCCAAATTTGGAACTTTATATAACAAATTTCAACCAGCAAAAAACAACAACAATTTGCAACTTCAACAAACCCAAACTCCAGAGAAACACTAGAGCTGGCTCATATGTCAGCACAGTTCGCAACAACTCCTCAAGCTCACAGAAAAATCCACAATCACTCACAGAAATCTCTGAACTCCTCAGAGAAATCTGCCAAGAAATTCAAACAATAAGAATGCAACTAGCAGAAATCGATGAACATATCACTAATCTGGAGTTCTATAGTAAAGAATACTATGAAACAATGGACAGTGACAAACCTAGCAACTCAACAAGCAGCATTCCACTCCAACCTCAATTACAATCAACCCTCCAGTTATCAGATGATAGTGTTGAGGACATTAGAAACCATCAAACAACAACTCTTCTCATCACTGGATGGCATGCAAAACAGCATGAACCAAATCATCACAGCTTTTGATGCAGTCACCAACACTCCCATCACAACACACCTACCATCCCAAGATTAAAAATAGGTACAACACAAAGCAACAGTAATCACATAGAATCAGAAAATGAATCGTATAGCACAACCATAATTCCCAATGACCTTTTCTTAAACCAACTCTCAGGGACATCTATATACTTAACCACAAACAGTACACTCGACAAAAGTAACAATATATCAACCTCAACAAACACAACACACACTCCACAAAAACAACAATCTGATCATATTTCAAATTCTTCAATCCTAGAGCACAACTGGAAAATTCTCATCACAAATGTCAGGGGCCTTAAATCAAATCCAGGAAAACTACAACTATGGACAGAGTGGATCAACAAACACAAGCCAACCATTCTCGCCTTCACAGAAACAAACATTAGCAGCAAAGAAGGCATCTTCAACCAACTCAACAACTACCAAACCATATGGAGTGATTAAGACAACCAAACTAAAGGATTCAGTGTCACACTTCTTATAGAAAAAGACCTTGTAAAACTTATCTTTAAAAAACAAATACGGAAGGATAGAATTATTACAGTAGATCTTCTTTTCAGATTCAAATATAAACTCAGAATAATCACTATTTATCTGTCCTCCCAATTACATGAAGACAATCAAGAGTATATCCAAGAAACTCTCAAACTTATCAATGAGGCAAAAATTGTAAATAGTCACACCATAATCCTAGGAGACTTCAACTCTGTTCCCAATCCCAGTATCAACATGCCAAATTTCAATACCCCTAAAAGAAAGCAATACTCATCAACTGGAAAATTAGTCCAATGGCTTATGAACAACCAGTTCATTGACAACTTCAGAGACGTACACCTATATAGCACCCAACACACTTGGAGCAATTCTGAGGGAACTACTAGCAGAATCAATCAAATTTGGATCTCAACATCACTATTATGACTCCTAACCGATGTAAATATCCAAACACTTGATAAAGAACTTTTGGAGACAGACCACAATGCAACCTTTTGTAACCTTCAACATTGGAACTTAGATCCTTCCCAAACTAATAGGATTAGAGTACAACCCAACAATAGATTTAGATAGGAAGACACATCACCAGACAAATGAAAAGACTTTGACAAACACATACACTCAAAACTATAATCATCCTGGTCAACTCCAAATTCGACAGAAGACACCATAGAAAGAAAATAAAATCTGCTAAGAGACATAATCCTCCAAAGTGCGACACTTCACATAAAAAGATATAAAGAATCAAAACACACTCTAAAACCCCCAAACCATCAACATATATATTACAGAAACTCTCCAAACTCCACTCTCTGGGTAAACAACTAATCGATAACTACACTTTCACAGATACAATCGAAACAAAAATAGACACTATCCTCAAGAAGCTCTATACTTGACATAATATTACAATCAACCCAATCTGGAGACCACTCAACCTAACAAATATTCTTCAATGGATCCAGGAGCTCAAAACAATGAGAACCACCCACAAACAAATCTTCAACAAGAACTGTAAAAATCAACAAATTGATACAATCAATGAAAGACTTCTCAGAAGACAAACATACTTCAACATCAACAAAAAACAAATGATCAGAAACCTTCTGGATGATCCTAAAAAACATATCACGCTTGACAAAATCATCTCAAGTAATCCAGAAAAGATAATCACCACAGACCCTGAAAAGATCAAAACACTGGTCAGCGCACACTTCAAAAGATGAACAAGCAAGCGCAACACTATCCAAATTAAAGATACAATATAGGAGAAGATCTATTCATCACCCACACACATAAATGAAGAATGGTATACCAGTATAACAATATTTATAATAACAAGAGAAATATAAGACACTATCAAACGCTGTTCCTCAAAATCAGCACCTGGCCCCACAGGAATCCCATATATAGCACTTAAAAAACTTTCAAGTGAATCACTCACCTTCATTACAGATCTTTTTAATGATATTCTCAAACAAGGAAGAGTTCCAATGGAATGGGAAAGAGGTAGCATCTATCCTATCCCCAAGCCAAAGCCTTGGGAGAATGATATCAATATTACAAGACCAATCACACTACTCGAAACAACTAGGAAAGTCTTCACAAAAATTTTAACTAACAGATTAGTCAAAACACTCTAATTACACCAAATCCTTTTGACACACAACTGGGCAGCACTACCAGGATCCAGTACTCAAGAACCAATACATATTCTCCAAGCAATTCAAGATGATGCAAGGCAAACACACAAACAAGCCTGGATCTTAAGTCTGGATATAGCCAAAGCTTTTGACTCTGTTGACATCTTTAGACTTAAAGAAGCCCTCAAAAGAATTAAATGCCCAAACACAATCATCCAAATAATCACAAATATCTGTGATAACTGACAAAACCACGTACTCACACCATTTGGACCCTCACCTCAATATACAGTAGAGGATGGTATAGATCAATGAGACACAATATCACCTCTCTTATAGAGAATCTTTTAGACCCACTTATTACACAAATCTCTGAACAAATTAGAGGATACACACTAACAGCGAAACAATGGACAGATCCCATAACACTACCCACCACAAAAACATAAAATATCTTATGTATTGCTTTCATGGATAATACAACCCTTTTCGCAAAAAATAGTACCAATTTTCAAGAGATATGCAATATCTGTTCAGACTTCTATAGAATCAATAACATTAATATCAATATCACAAAATCAAATCTCATAGTACTCAATGCCAACCCAAACTCAAACAACATGGTCCAAATCCAAAACCAATCTATATACATGCTTAAACCAAATCAAGCAGCAAGAATCCTAGGCATTTATCTCGAAGACAGGGGAACTAAAGCCTTCCAACAACAACTAATCAGAGACAAGACAATTAAATATACCAACACAATCAAATGGAAAGCAACAACTGACAAACAAATCTGATATCTTTACAATCAAGTTTGGACACCAATGATTACATACCTGCTCTCAGACATGATCCTCACAAAGCCCAACTGTGACAAGATAATGAGCATCCTCAACACAACTTACAAACATAAACTTCACTTAGCCCAATCTGTATCAAACTCTATACTGTTTAATCCAATGGAATATGGATTCTTCCATCTTTGAAACAGGCAACTTCTACTGCATGCAAACAACTGGCACAAAAGAGTCAATAGACAGGACATAATAGGAAAGATTACAACTAGGCACCTATAAGAACTCCAAAACAGATAGTGGTCTACCAATCCCATTACAAGTACTTACTTTACAAGCATCTTTCTCCCACAAGGCCACAACTTCACACACGATCTAATCTATCTCCTCAAACAAAATGGATTCACAGGTATCAACTTCAATCTCCAGATGATCAAAAAGACAGACACAACAATAGAAGAAATAACAGATTCAGGCTAGTACAATAAACATCGAAAACAGCTAGCAAACAATCAAATTCTCTTCATCAACCAAATTACCAACTACACAGGATCACGTCTGGCTACCTGGGTGGAGATCACAACCTCCAACAAAAAACCCAATAGGAAAAAATCAACATAGTTTCAGGAGCTACAACAAAATCAAAAGATCGCTAGATTAATACAAAATAGATACATAAAGAATAGTAACACAAAACAAACCCATAGACTAGCCATAGAAACACCCAATCAAAAGATCAAATGGATCATCACAACACAAACAGATGAAAGCATCATCTGCAGGAAAAAAGCTATCACTAACAATACTGTTAAATTACAGTACTATACATACACCAACAATAACTCACCCCTTTAGGAATGCCAAGGATACATCCTAAATACATCTGGAAAACAAGGGGAATGTATCTTCTTCAAAGAAAAAAACAGCCTCATCTGTATCCCAGTACATAAAAGCAGAACTAGCTCCAGAGACACACCTAGCAACAACCTCTGTCAACACAGTAGAATCTTACCTGATAGCCTCAATAAACTTCTCTCAGACAAACTAGTTCATGACAAATTTCTACCACCCCCTACTATCGACAACAACCCTTTAACACATAACAAAAGACTCATAAAAAAATTCATGGATACAACAGAAAGCACACTCACTGAACTGGCCACTATATGACAAACAATTCACAAACTCAAAAACATCACAGTATATACTGATGGCTCCTTAGACACAGATCACAGAATGGGTTTCAGATAGTACATTACCCAAATTCCAGAAACCAACTTCAAAAGAAAGATACGTAACTACCCTTCCTCCATAAGAGCCGAATTAGTTGCTATTGCATCATTTCTAATGACCACCCTAGCAAATAGCAATATCACAATATGTAGTGACAGTCAAGCAGCACTCGATGCCATCTCCAAAGCTCAAGAAAACCCAACCACTATCAGAATACTTAAAAATAGTACTCTAATCAACATAATCAACTATATTACAAAACAACAAAGACTCAACATAATATGGAAAAAAATCAAAGCACACAACAATGACCTAGACAATGATAAGGCAGACATGCTTGCCAAGGAGACAACCATCACAGGCAAAGCCTCAGAAATAAATTTCATTCTTATAAAAGATAGCCAGAACCCATGGATCCAAAAATAGAATGGACAAGTCTTAGACAACACAATATCAGAGACAGCAAGGAACCTTATTAAAGCAAAGCACATCTTCAGTTGGAGAATGCTTGACCGTAATCTAATTTCAACAAATAACAACACACTACAGAGTATAGCATGGGCAAAATCAATGACCCACAAACTCCCATCTCAAATAACAATGGGTACAACTAACAAACTGGATCACAACACTAGATCTTTT
>CAJVPT010001916.1:0-19391 GCA_910592055.1 Acaulospora colombiana | reverse complement strand
GTTTAGTGTGTCATTATAGTTCAAGGTTGTGTCTCTGGCCCTGAGGGACCTTGCTGCCATGGTCGTTGTTAAAGGTCACTGTGAGCGAGGGGTTGTTCTTTGAGTTTTTTCAGTTGTTACCATAAAAGGAAATTTTCAAGAATTGTATGCGTTCAGGAAAGTGTTTTTCATATCAAATAATTTTTGAATTCATTTTGTAATTTAATTTTAATTAATATACTATATACTGTATAAGGTGATATAATTAATAGAATAAAAAGTTTATTATATAACAATGTTTTATATTTAAAAAAGTTTCAAATTTTTCAAAATCCTCCCGTGTATCAAAATTTTCTTTTATCGAGTAAACTGGGACCCAGAAAATTTTGATGGTCATAACTATTTTCATTAACATATTGATCATTAACTAATATAGACTATTGTGCATAGTTTCCTTTATTGAGAGTTGACTGTAAATAACAAAATTATAACTTATTAATAGACTAAACAAAACAGGATTTTGAACAAATAAAAAAAACAGATTCAAGATCAATATGACTATACATGGAATTTGATATGAAAAAGGATGAAGAATGGTCACACTTAGAACATCTTCTTTAAAGATTTTCAAGAAAAAAGCTTTCTTATTAAACTAATTAATGAAGACTCATTAACACTTTTCAAATTGGCCATAAAAAGACTAGACCTATATAAACAAGTAGAGTATATAGCATGCAAATAGCAAGCAAAAACAATAGAACATCTATTAGAATATTCAACATATAAAACCCAATGGCAGGAAATTTCGAATAAAGAAGTTGAAGGCATTTTAAAAGACTTTCAAAAACTTTTGCATGAGAGAAGAAAAGAGATAGAAGAGAAAGAAATAAGGCTTCTAGCTGAATACAGAGTATAATTAGGAGAATTAGACAAATTTATAGCCAGACTTATAGAAGAGACTGTAGAAACAGACCAGAATACACTAAACTTCTGCATGGGACTAATACGAAATAATCAAATATTGAAAATATCAAATCAAGATATTGCCAAAAAAGAATAAGTAAAGACTCGAAAGTGGATAATGAAGATGCAAAAGAAGGTTTGCAATTAATTTTGAAAGAAAATCTAAAATAAAAGATGCTTAAGAATGATCGAGTGAAAATGAAAACAAGCACAAGGGATCTATAGAGAAGACAAAATAAGAAGGTCAGTCAGTTCATTACACTAAAACAACAAGACCATAACTTTGAAAAGGTTTGTATTGGAAGAAGAAAAACTTGAAGATAAAGGTCTGAAACAAACCTTTATAGAAGGAGTAAAGTATGAAATAAAATGGTTAGAATTTTAACTTCTGTCAGAACTCATAAGATGGATCTGCAATAGTAATCTGCAGATAATAAAATTGGTAGTTTTCATCTGAGCTACTAATGGAGTGATAAATCACTCCTGAAGTTGCACTTAAAGTGATAATAATCAAGATGAATGAGCTAATTAGAGATTTAGCTTTAGCAATTTATTTTACATGTATAGTATACTAATGTTTAATAAAGCATACACATAATTAGTCTAACAAAGGATAAAAATAATAATAATAATAATAATAATAATAATAATAATGCATACTATGTCAATCACTACTTTTCTCTAATAATTGAATCTACTTTATGAACCAATAAGATATACCTTGCATTATATGTATCACATAATCTAAAAATAGAACTAAAATAGCAAAATAGACAAGAACTATAAATAATAATTAAAGAAAAATATAACTATTAATTAGGGCTAACAGTATAAAGATTTTTCTATTCTAGAGATATATTAGATTATATTCATATTTATAAAAAAAAATGTTGTTTGTTGTTGTCCTTGCAAGGCTTAGCTTATATTTAAATATTGCCACAATGCTGCTCATTAGAATGTTGCATGTCTTTTCTATAAAGATTATGTTATTGCATAAATATTTTACATTGGGATCAAAATATAATTGATTATATACTGTATCTGCTTATCTATCAATTGTTTCATTCCTATTAATTTCTTGGTCTCCCTAAACTTTTGTTGTATCAACATTTTTTGATATTCTTTCTTTACTAAGCTATTATATAAGTCTCTCAGGATTCTTACTAGGACCACTTGTGGATAGTCTTTGATAATTTGGTCCTCCATTTCTATGTCTTATTTGAAATTATTGTCTTTTCTATTAATAATTAGTACCTAGGATTTCTGTAGATTGATTTTTATATCATTTATTTTATAGAACTCTATTGCTTTCTTATTATTTGTTGTAACTCTTTTCTATTGTTTGTGATCCATATGATATCATTTATATAGGTACTGACTGTGATATTTACTTTTTGGTTTGTCCACCTTAGCTTGAAGTTTCTGCAGAGTTTAGTTCATATCATATAGTCTGTGAAGTTTTTTTCAATTGTGTGAATTAATGAATTATATAAAATTCTCTATAGAAGTGGAGAAATTATGTCTCTTTAATCGATGTCATTATTGACCTCATATTCTTTTGTTGGTATATGATGTATGAGTACTATATTTTGTCTTTGGTTAAAGATATTGTATAAAATTTTAATTATCTGTGTCAAAATTATTATATATTCCAGGTCTTGATCAGCATTTTTATATTTAATTAGTCATGCTTTTGATATATCTTGGCTAAGAATCTATACTTGTTTCTTTGTTTTTTTGGTATATTCAATAATGTTATTTATTATGTTAATTAGTTTTTATATACTACAGCCTGACAAAACAGTCCAGTTTAGTTCTGATAAAATCTTATTTTTCATTAGATATGAAGTAATTCTATCATTTAGAATCTTGGTGAAAATTGTTCTTCCTGTATCTAGTAATATAATTGTTCTAGTTATGTCAAGATTGTTTTACCAGTTCTTTAGTTTGAGTATAGAACATATGGATCCTTTACTCTATTTCTTGGGTGTAGAGTCTTCTTTAATGATCCAGTTAAAAAGATTCCTAATTTTTTCCAAAGTTAACTGGTCCAACTTCTTGTATACTAAGTAGAAAATCTGGTTTCTTCCTGGAAAGAATTTTACACTTCTATCTTTGATTACTCTTTTTAGCTTCTTCTTGAATATTTCTGTCTGAGTTGTATTATACCATCTGTGATCGATATTGTCCTTGAGCCTATATTCCTCTTTCCATGAGTAGTAGTCATTATTGCTCTAATGTTTTTTGATGGGATCCAGTCTTTGAAGTGTTGTCTGACTGTAGATTTGATCTCTTCCAGTTAAGTCAATATATTTATTGCTTTCCCTTTTTCTATAATTATATTGTTTAGAAAGATGGATCTTTTGTGTCTATCCATAATATTGTCAATTATTGCTTTTTTGTTCATCACTAGAAAGATCTATCTGATTGCTATTCTTTATTTGATGGTCTGATTTTTTATTCTTTGTATTACTGTCTGGATTAAAACTTTGTGGACTTTTTATTGTTTTTTTGTATGTGTGAGTCAGTGAAATAGATAGTCATTTAATTATGCCTTCTCAATTTCTTCCAATTAATGTTTAAATTGGTTAACTTTCCTTACAAAAGTTTTGCTAAGTTTGAAGATGAGTTGTTTATTTTCAAGACCAACCTTATTTGGTTTCTGAAAAGTTGTAGTGTAGAGGTGTCTTCTCTACCAGCTTGTCTGCTTTAGATATTCTTCTCTTTAAGTATTGTTTTTTTGGGAATGTGTAACTTTTCTGCTCTAAGGATATTGTTTTATAGTTTGTTTTATTGTTTATCAGTAAATATTAGCTCAGATTTTTGATTACTCAGGGAGCTTTCAATTTCTAATGCAAACTTTTCCTATTGTTTATTGTTTGTTAGGTGCCAGTTGTATCTAATGTTGGATTAGTGATAGGTTAGCTCTTTTCTTGAGATTAGGATGAGAAGATCTAAGGATTCACTAATAAAGGTTTTTTTGCTTTGCCAGGTTGATAATATATTTATTTATATTTGATTTATTTTGCTACTACAAGTATTTTAACTCTAGGAGAACTCTTTTTTGATAAGGTTATGGAGTCTATATACATCTTTTAAACCATTGTCTACAAGAATCTCTACCTGAGAACCTGAAGGTTTGTTGGCTATACTTCTTCTACCTGTGTTGTCTCTATCCCAAGCTGGGTTAGGGATGCCATTTAGATCTTTCAAGACTAAAAAGTATCAATCTTTTTGGATAGCTTCCTTGATTTATCATTTTAATTTATTTAAAATACCTGACCTGTTTTTATCTCCTTGTTGAACTGAAAAGTATATATCTATAATCTTAATTTTTATTTCTTGGGGAAAGCTAGGTCTACATGGATGAGTCTTTTTGACCATGTGATATGTTATATTTGAAAACTCTCTTTGTTAGTTTATTATTGAGCATGATATTTAGGTTCTGCCCTATCTTTTGTTCTTTATTATGAAACTATATTTTAGATGCTTATAGAGTTTGGATTGTAAGCTTGTTCTATTCATTTCTGTTGTTACCACTATGTCCTACTCTTTTATAGCATATCAAGTAAACGAGTCTTCTCTTTTTTGGTTGTTGACCAAACCTTGAATATTGCATATTTTTGCTTGCAAAATAATGTTTTTCAGGTTTTCTGCTATTTGTTTTGATCAATATTAGTTGTGTATTATATTGAATTTATTTGTAAATTGATAAATGTATTGGTATTATCTATGTTTTAAGTATTTGTATCTTCTATTGAAAGAATATGGCTATCTTTTATAATGTTTACTTTATTCAGACTCATTGATAAATATAAGTGAGTTGGAATAAATTCGAGTTCAGAAAGTTTGTCAAAGTATTAAACACTTTATTTATGTTATTATTAAACTTGCTCATAGTAGAGTGAATATGTTGTTGTTTAGCTTAAATGTCTTGTGGATTGTTGGGCATCTCCTCTGTATTTCCTACTAAAAGATTATGGTTCTCTTTAATGTCTTGAATTTTCTTTACTTGTTTCTTATATTCTTCATCATAGCTTTTTAAGTTGATAATGTGTTTGTCCAAATCTGCTATATCCTCTTTGATTTTCTTAATTTTTATTCTGATTTCTTTTAATATCTCCAGGATTTCATCTATTTTATTTATTGATTTTGATTCATAAGACTGGTTATCTCTAGTTCACTAACCTTGCCTATTTATTGCTATTTAGAATCCTAGTTTGATGATATTATGTTGTTGTTTGATTAGGTTTTTAATTGCTTCTGTTCTTACCAGTTTATATTAGTGTATATTTGCTAAAGCATTCAACTTGTTTTAATATGTATTGTCTTCATATACATAATGTTTCTTTGAAGGCAGTTTATTATCAAGTGTTTTGCACTACTGTTGCATAAGCTGCATAGCTTTGTTTTAATAGATTTCCATTTAACTATAGTTTCTTCTAAGTAGAAGTTTTCTCTTGTGTCAGTCTCTCTAGTTTCTTTGTCTTCAAAGCTAATTACCATGAATCTTTTCCTTTTATATGAAAGGTATCTTAAGATATAACATGTTTTGGCCTTGGTTTGTTTGCATATATATCTAAGATCAAAAGACAGTTATATTCAGTGAAAGATTAGTAAGTTAGGCTGCTATAGTCTCTCTTTGTTTTATTTGTTTAGTGTTTTATTGAGAATCAAGGACCTTAACTAATTCAGCTCTGAGTGGGATGCTCCATTGTTGATAATCAGGTTTTTGTTTTCCTTGTCTGCAAAGGTCATAGTAGTAGTCTGCCATATTTGTTGAGTCATCATCGTGATATTGATAATCTCATCATATTTGGCAAAGGCTTATTATACTTCAATGAATTTGACTTTCAAGGGTATGTTCCATACAACAATACTGTTTTCCTTTTTTTATAGCAAGGATATAGTTGCCATATATTCAAATACATATTGCCTGTATCTGGTAAGATTATGTTGCATGTTTTGTCACAACTATTTATTTCCAAAGATAGCTATGATGTGTTGTTCTCATCTGAAAATAGACTTAAGTTCCACTAGAGAGTCTAAGCTCTTAGTAAAAAAATTGACTTTTTGTCTTGATATTCTGTGGGGATTGCACTTGTTCTGATTTCTGTCTTGTTTATTTCACTTATAAATCTAGTTTTTACATTGAAGAGAGATTTAGGCCTGGACCTGCTGAAGATGTTAGCTTTTGTTTTTATATTTTTTCCCCAGATTTATCATTTTTTTCTGAGTTTTGATTGGTTTGAGGGATATTTTCACCAGAACCTTCTTCCATTTCTATTTCTATATCTGAGTCAATGGTTTATACTCTGGTTCTATTTACTCTTTGTTGTATTGTTAGAATTTTTCTTGGCTTTTCTATATTAGATGTGCTTTCTCTCTAGTTGACATTGTTGAGATTTCTTCTTTCACTTGCTCACTCTATATGAAGTTGTCAGTATTGTTTTCCTAGGATCAGTGTTACTTGGGCCTTGGAAGATCAAATGTTATTTATTATTATAATTGTTTTTGTATTTTTCAAGCTTTTTTTTTTCTCACAAAATAGTTTTTTCTTTGTTTTTGTGATTTCCTTTCCAGTATTTAGATTTAATTCTTTGCATGTATTTCTTATATTATCTATTTCTAGATATTTTTATTGTAATTGGATTACCCCAAACTATATTATTTTCTAAGTTCTTTTTGAGAACTCATCTCTTGCATTCGCTTTCTTTCTTTTTTTCCAAAATTATCAAAAAAGAAAATTTTTTAAAAAAAAAGATCTGTGAAAAAAGTTTTTTTTTTATATATCCTGATACTTTTTTTTTTTCTAACTCAGTCTTGTTTATTAGCTTTGATAAAGTAATTTGCAATATATATTGTAGGGATTATAAAAGAAAACAGAAGGTATTCAATATATCATTTATGCTAATAAACTTCCTAAGACTATAGTCTACCAGATGGCTTGTTGTTACTCCAGACCAAGAGAGAAACTAACCTGCCAAGGCAAAGCTAGTGCTAATTTCTATATTAAACAAAAAGAAAATAGAAGTGTTATATTTTATAAAATTGTTCAGATATTTGTTGGTTGTAGTAATATAGCTGTCTTTTATTGCTTGTTTATTGATCTATCTGCTATTTTGTTGGACTTTTTTCATGTATTTATATTGTTTTTTAGTTTGTTTTTGATTCTTATTGTTTTTTTCCATTGTTGAAAGATATGGCACCGGTTTAGTTATTTGTAGTAGAGCAGTTCTTTCCATTTATATATTATTTCTTTGATACATTTCTGTGTACTGAGAAAATCTGTTGTAATTTTGTATATGGCTGATATTAAAGACTTGAATAGTACTCAACGCTCTCAAAGAGCCCTAACAACGAACATGTCTAGAAGGTCTCCCAGAGTTAAAGACATAGTTGTGAACTACACTAGCGAGAAAATTATTACTGGCAGTGGAAAAATCTCAAAACCGCTCTTGAAGACCAAACTGTCAAACAAATTCAACACACTCACCAGTAACAAGAGAAGTAAAACAGTTGCGAAGAAAGAAAAGAAAGCTGAAACCATCCAAGACACACAGAACCTCACTCAAGACCAAGAAGAGAGTATGGAGCTCGAGAACATGGAAAGTGACAACACTACAAATCTGGAGAAGAACACTACAGAAACTATTGATATGATAGAGGAGATAAACATGAAATCGAGATCACCATCACCCGTGACAGTAACATCAACAACAACAACAGTAGTCAAGGAGGGAGGAGAGACCATAAACAACTAGGAGAATATTGTTAACAATAAATACAGTTATGAGAAGGAACAAAGGCCTAGAACCCTAGAAACAAGACAACAACACACCCAAAGACTGAACGACACACTCAGTCTAGGCAAAGTCTTCATAGATCTGGAAGAAGTACCGGGAAGCTCAACACAAGAAAAAATTGACTTTATTCGAAATAAGTTGAGGCACCTGATAACCCTGAAACATGTATGCACAGAGGAACCAACAGGTACACAGATGATCGCAGCATTATTCAGCAATTACCATGAGGCAATAGAGATATACGAGATTAGGATCACCAACAATGAAACTACCAAATTCAGATTAGCACCACAGATCGGTATACCTAAATGTAGAGCATGATCCATCAGATTCTGGGATGTCCCCAATCATTTTACAAAAAGGGACATAGCCAGTTTATTTGAGGATAAAACAGCTATAGAATATATTTCACTTCAACCAGCAGGTATGGTCCAATCAGGAATCATACAATTCACCTTGGAAGCAATATTCAAAGAACAGGCCAGAGCATGGACCCTCTATAAGGACAACTACTGTATGAGAATATACCCAATGGTCAAGATACAAATCATTAAAAAAAAAAAAACCAATATAGTGCAACGCTTACCAACCTCCCACAAGAAACATCAGCAAAAGAGTTGAAAGGAATCATTGAACAGATGTATGCTCAGGCATGCTATTTCTCCCTAAACCAATTTAAACAAAACAATCAGTTTGTTATCCTGTATTTCAAAGATACACAAGACCTGGACAAGGAAAGGAATATCACCTTGAGATTGGAAGATACAGAGCTTACGTAGGTCTCAAGATCAACAAAGCTTTGCTTCAGATGTGGAGTACAGGAACATGACTTAAAGGCTTGTACCATAGTTAAGAAAGACTCAACACAGAGAAATAGAACCAACAGACTTGACCAATCAAGACTTTCCCTCCCTTAAATGAAAGGCCTCCAATTAACAAGGCAAAAGAAAAGATCGATCATGGATTATACAACTAATATAAATCAAACATACTCCAGTGTAGCAAAAGGCTTCTCTCGCCACCTGCACAACTGGAAACACTAACCGAGGCTATCAGGCAGCTCCAGATAGACATGAATGCCATTAAATACTAGGTTCACATGTTGGACAAAAGAGTATCGGCACTGAAAGAAGGTCCGTAGATAAAAGCCAAAGGATCAGAAATTATTGAGTCCCCTATTGAGCAAGAACAACAGCCATTGAGATCAAGTTTCAGAACTTCATCTCCCAAAGGAATGGATATCAGATAACAACAAGAGTTAATAAACAGTAGAATCAATCAAATGGAGTCCATGATCGAATCCACCATGAGAAAAATGATGGATTGCTTGGACTCACCCATCGAGAAATCAGGATCAACAAAACAGATCCCTCTGTATCTCCAAAATAACATGATTAGAAAACAGGCAGGAAACATCGCCACCAGTAGGCGAGAAGAAGAAAGGGTAATAACGAATAATGAACAGGACAACTGGAAAATTGGAACAATCAATGTAAGAGGAATTACTACAGAGATAGATAAGATATCACTATTAGAATATTGTCAAGAAGAGAGAATAGATATACTGGGAGTAACAGAAACCTGGCTATCTGCGAACCAAAGATGGTGGGATGAAGAGAAAAGATATCAAATATGGGCAACGAAACCAGACCAACAAAAACATGAAGTGGGAGTGAGCATATTAGTGAAAAAAAAATGGGCAACACATTTTTTCAATACAGAAGAATGCATCAATTGGGGTCTCTTGATAGACATGGCCTTCAAGGGGAAAATTCAGTACAGAATACTGACAGTGTACAACATGGCAAACAAATCAAAAAAGCAAGACAAAACGAAGCTACATCAATGAATCAAAGTGAAAGTTAGTGAAGGGAAAAGCAGAAATATGTTTATAATAGTAATGATTGACTTTAATGAGATGGTGGATGAAGAGCTAGATCATATAGAAGGGAAAACCAGAGGGGTCAAACTGAGACAGATTATAGATACTCTATCAGCATATAATTTCACAGATACGTATAGACAGGTTCACCCAACTACGAAAGACTATACATACAACAGACCAAAGTCAGGATATGGGAGTAGGTTGGACTATATATGGGTCTCCAGTCCTCTACTTTCACACATCTTGAATACAGAACACACGGCAATAGAAACTATTATCAAAAGCGATCACAAAAGGGTAACAAAAAATAACAAGCAAAATAAGATAGACTTCAGCAACTATACCCCCAAACAATGGGCTAAATTCACAGTAAAAATGTAGGAGAAAGCAAGAGAAGTCTTGAGGTCCAATAAACAGACAGCCGAAGAAATTTGGCACCATTTCAAAGTATCAATAATAATGGCGGCAAAAGACTCCCTTAAGAAAAGGAGATACCAAAAGAACATAGAAACCATACACAAATCGAAATACAAGAAGTTCATAGAGGAACAAATTAAAATAGATAGAATCTACAGAAAATGCCAAGCATGACTTATAAATCCAAATACAAGATTACAAACAATATGGACAACACTCAAGGAAGATATTAGTGAAATAAATATACCAATTCCCCTCCTAACAGAACCACCCCTTTTTTGGAAAGATACAGTATATAATCGAGAGAAACTACATAGCTGGCTGTTGGAAATCAAAGAGATCTAGCAAGCTGAAAACAAAATCACAAAAATCAAAATCGAACAAAAAAAAGGAAAAAGAATCAAAAAGCATATAGTACAGAGATACAAGAATATGAAGGAACATCCAAAGAAAATGATCAATAGTATTCTGAACTGACCCACAAGATTCATCGACACTCAGAGATTGATTGAATGCAAGGAAGGAAATGAAGTCAGAATCATAACCAATCCAGAGAAGGACAAGAGCAAAATAAGAGGACACTTCAAGAATGGACTAGACCAAGACACACTCTAAATATATAAAACTTTCTATACTGGGAGCAACAATATAGGCCAAAGACAAATATTCAGGAGGACTGGTTCAGCGAGACAATACAGGAGATCATGACACCAGAGATAAGATCAGCAATCCAGAACAAGAAGAACTCCAGTGTACCAGGCCCATCAGAGATCCCATACCTGGGATTAAAGAATTTAGGGGAACATGGTATCAAACTCCTGGTGGTATTATTCAACAAAATAATGGATATAGGAGAGGCTCCAGAGGACTGGAGGAAAGAAAATGTATACCCAATCCCCAAGTCCAAAGACTGGATAGGTGACATTAATATCACTTGGCCCATCACACTACTGGAAACAACAAGAAAGGTATTCATGAGCATTATAACAAGATTAGCAGCAACTTGCACAAGTCACAAAATTCTCTGTGAAAACAATTGGGCAGACTTACCAGGAGGTAGTACCCAGGAGTGATTCACATCTTAAACAATGTTAGGGAGAAGGTCAGAGAATTCAAAAAAGAGGCATGGATCTTCAGACAAGATATTAGTAAAGCATATGACTTCATAAACAGAGCAATGATGATCTGAGTCCTCAAAAGAATCAAAGTACCAGGGAAAATAGTCAAAATAATAGACAACACATTAAAGAATCAGAATAGTAAAGTAATTACAGCACACGGCCTCACAGAAGATTATCCCATATAGGATGGAATAGATCAGGAAGACACCATCTCCTCCCTCTTATGGAGAATCTTCTACGATCCCCTGCTACAAGAAATTAAGGATAAACACACAGGATATAGAATGGGAACAAAGATCCTTCTCAACCTCACCCCCCAACCATAAGAGAGGTGACTAGTAGCAGGGTTAGGAAAGCTGAGATCACAGCAACAGCATACATGGATGATACTACATGGTTTGCTAACAGCCAAGAGGGTATGAGGCAATTCTTAATAAAGTAGCAGAATTCCTCAAGATAAATAACATTGAAGTCAATAGTGAGAAATTATCATTGATATGTATAAACGTAAGCAGAGAGTTGAGAAAAGAGGGTGTAACATTAAATGAAACACAGATCCTTCCTCTGCAGCACCACGAAGTGACAAGAATCCTGGGGGTATGGATATCAGAAGATGGGAAGAAGACGTGCCAAAAGAACATCATTAAAGAAAAAGTAGAAATCACAACACACACACTGGCATGGAAGAAAATTACAGACAAACAGATGAGATATATAATCAATCACACTCTCTTCCCAGCAATAGAATACTTATTAAATAATCTAGTCCTATTAGAAAAAGAATGTGAAATAATAAGTAGTAAAATCAACAAAATTTTCAAACACAAAGCTGAATTATCAGCAACAACACCTAACTGCATCATCCACGTAGAGTTTGGATATAAACTTTTCAATCTCTGGGACAAACAAATCCTCATGCATAGGAAAAACTTATCCAACAGACTCAACAGCTATAACCTTAGTGGAATCACTACATAGATCAGACTTCAGCATATTCAGAATGAGTACAAGTCCAACACTTCAATCCTAATAGATAAGTTTCCCTTCTGGACCAGAAGATGAAAAAACTTGACAAACGATATCTTAAATATGCTGAAACTCCAAGAAATTACTCTTGCCCCAACAAAGCATGCATGGTTTGGAAAACCAGTCAAGAAGGAAGGCACGGCAATTAGAGAGATAGTTTCAGAGGAATGATATAACAGGTACAGGAATGCACTCAGGTGTAGAGGAATCCTCTTTCATGATCAGTTGCTCAATGACAGCAAAACAAGATTTCTATCCTGGCAACAAGTAAGGGTTAGACTCGGCAAGCAAGGCAGAACATCACTATGGTATAGAGATCTGAGAGAGCTAGCTAAGGACAACAATTTCAGAGACTTAGACAACAATAGAAAGTCAACTGAGAAAGATAGGGGTGAGAAAAGTAGTTTAAGTGTAAACAGTTTCCAGTCAAACATACCAGTATATTCATATCAGAGACAATCAACTATCAAGTGGCTGGCAACTAAGAAGGACAAGAACATAATTCTAACAAGGAAGAAAAAAATACTAAATGACCGAACGATCCTAGTCAACTATATGATCAGAGAGGAACAAACATCCCCACTTTACAAATGTAAAGGTTGTCCTTTCAACATCCCAGAATACAAAAACCAGTATAAAGACTAACAGCAGTGTATCATAACACAACTCTTGGCACAATCGATCAATATAAAAGTTAAAAAAAGTATAAAGGGATGTATCTCAAACCCACAAGAGGAGTGAACAGGACAGCTATATATCAACAGATTGCAGTCTTCTCCCCAAGGCATAGAGCGTGCCCTGGAAAACATTAGAATACAAACACCAGACACTCTGCCACCTACAATATATTTAGATCCATTATCTATCACAAAGACATTGATCAGGAAAAAGTTTAGAGCACCGGAAAGAACAATCAGGAGACTACAACAAATAGCACAAGAAATAGCCCTACACAATAATCTCCAAATATATACAGATGGGTCATATACACAACGAAAGGAAAATAGTAGAATGGGAATAGGATGGGTAATTCAAACAGAAGAGGACATGGAAATTGCCAGGTTCTAAGCAGAAACACAGGACATACCATCCTCAACACGGGCAGAGTTGACAGCGATACTCACAGCAATTAGCACAATAAGTGCAAACAAGAGAATAAATATCCTTACAGACAGCCAAAGTGCAATAAACGCAATCAAAAAGAGTGGGACAAAGCAAGGAAAGAGGAACCAAGCAGCAGAAACTCCAAACAGGAGTTTAGTTTATACAATACAGGAATTAACCTCATTACAAAACATTACAATAGTATGGACAAAGATCAAGGGCCACTCCGGCAACCCAGGTAATGAGTTAGTAGATAAACTGGCAGCGACTATGATAATAGATAGGCCTAAAGACAGAATTAAGATCCAGGAGCAAAGCACTACCAGCGCAATGATACCATTAAGATGGGACCAGTCCTTTATCGACCTCCTTTTCAAGACAGTAGGGAAAACAATCCTTAAAACTAAATGGACCAGCAAGTGGAGAACACTAAGATGCAGTCAAAAATGGCTATCTGGACAGAAGGCCAAAGAAGTTGATTGGAACATGACCATGCAGACATTGACACTATCTAAAATAACATCACCCCAGACTGCTCGCAAGGATTACAGTGACAGAACCTTCAGATGGAAAACATGGTTTGATGAACACCCAACAATGGCAAACTTGAATACTTGAAAGCCAGATTTATACAAAAACCCAACCTGTATTGTCTGCAAAAGACAGGCAGAGAGGGACATTCATCCCTTTATATGTGGACCTAATGAAACAAGACTAAAAGAAAAATACTTGACCTTCCTCACAAAAGAATGTGCAGCAAGAGCGGAAGGCAACAAACAAACAGAACAGATACAAGATAGGTGGAGACGAACTTTGGAATCATCGCCAGGTGTAAGACACCTAGACAGGACAGGCAAGATAGAATGGAGAGACATAATAAAATAAGCAATTACACACCAAATTGTGAAAACAGCAGAAGAGATAGTGGGGGATGCGAAGGCTGCAAAAACTGCAATACTTGTAGTCACAACACACTTCTGGGAGGAGAAAAGAGAAGTATAAAAACTGAGATGCGCATTGATGATGGAATGGGAAAAATCACAGGGCATCTCTAAAAAGTTGAAGTGAAACAAAAACAAGAAAAAAAAGGAAAAACCAGGGAGAGAGGCAAAGGAAGGGGCAGGGGATCGGATCCTAGGGTCCAATCAGTTGTATATAGAGCTTACTAACAGAAACATAAAAAATATTTTACAGAACGATTTTCATTTCAACTCATTTTTTTACATAGATATCAATGTTAATGGAGTCATGACATGCTAACATTTACCTCTGGGGTGAACTGCAGCAAGTCGCAGGGTTCGAAAGATACTGAGTTATTAGTTTTTTCTCTATCATAAGTGTATTTTCTCGCAATTAAATTTATGTATATAAGAAGGTATTCATGATTAAATAAAAACTATATAGCATGACTTCACTAGCTATTAAAAAAAAAAAAAGACTTGAATAGTACTCCTTTGATGAAAAGTTTGAGTTTAAATAGTATTTTTAAGGGCATTTGTTGTTTGATTATTTGTACATAATTGCTTTTTATTGCTGGATAAATGTATTCTTTATATGTGTTGATTGCAATTTTGTTTGCATGTGTGATAAGGTCTTGTAATGTAGTGTCATAGAGAAAAGGGTGATAATTGTCTTCTATTAGATTGCATTGAAAACAGAGATTATCTATGTAGAGTGTAGGTTTTCTTGTGTGTAATTTGGTTTTGGTGGGTAATTCATTGTTCTATAAGTTGATTGAAAATTTTTTGATTTGTCGATCTTCTATTGATACTGTATCTTGTTATTATTTATTTTAGAGAGGTGTAGATTATTGAAAGTTGCTGCCAATTTATATATTTGTATTGGCCTGTAAAGTCTATAAGAGCTTTGTTTGGAACTTTTCATTGTGTTAATCTTTTGACTTGTGAAAGTTTTTGACATATTGTTTTGGCTGGAATGTCTATTACATCCTTGTCCCATACTGGGATTATTGTGATTTTTGAGATATTGGATATTAATGTTTCAATTTGTAAAGTTTTAGGAGGTATACCATTGTTGAAGGGGTGATTTTAGCCAACTGGTCTGCTAATTCATATTATTTAATTCATGTATGTATTGGAACTTTATGCAAGTGAATATTGATAATTTTGGTTTTGTATATATCTTGAATGCCTAATACGGTCAACTCTCGATAAAAGAAACTGTGCACAATAGTCTATATTAGTTAATTATCAATGCGTTAATTGAAAATAGTTACGATAATTAAAATTTTCTGGGTCCCGGTTTACTTGATAAAAGAAAATTTTGATACACGGGAGGGGTTTCGAAAAATTTGAAACTTTTTTTAAACGTAAAAAGTTATTACATAATAAACTTTTTATTCTATTAATTATATCACCTTTTACGTATTAATTAAAGTTAAACTACACAATGAATTCTATATACTGTGAAATGTTTATTAAATTACATTAGACTTTTATTATTAACATTTAAGCTTTATATCTATACAAATTTTTTTTTAATTTTTGAGTTTAAATTTGATGGATAGACATGAAATATATGCATATATATAATAATAACAATTATTCATATCCCCAAAATTGATTTTGAATCCCAAAATAATTATAATAAAAATTTTTGCTATTTTTTTTAACTATTTTATTAATTTTTTTATAAAATATTAAATAATTATCATAAAGTATAAATTTTAAGCTTTAGAATTATATAAAGTTTTTAAATTAAATTATTGAATAAAAAAAAAAAAAAAATTTTAAAAATTTGTGGAGATTAACTTTCATCGGAGCTACGATAATCACGTGATTTCACATAATTTCAGTAAATCGAATAGGAATCATACCTAGGGTTTCCTTTATGATAATCCTATCCAAATATAGTATTTAATATGACAAAATATAGTATTTGTTATACAATACATACATTTTCTTTTATCGAGAGTTGACCGTAATTGTTTCTTGAAGGTTGAACATACATGATTGGAGGTGTGACTTTTTCTAGAACTTTCTTTTCTATATCACCAATAATGTATCGAAACATGTGAGTATGACCAATAGAAGCTTGTTTACATTTCAAAAACTGATGTGTTTCATGTCAGCCAATCACCTTTGGTGAGGATTTATGTTACTAAAAATTCAGAGTCAAACTGAGGTAGGCAAAATTCCTCAAAAAACATGAAAGTGATAGCTCTAAGAGGCCTACAAGTGACTGGAAGGGGAAAAATAAGCCCTTCTATCATCAAAAACCTCTATATACCTTTTGCTTCAAAGGTTAAATAAGCCCTTCTATCATCAAAAACCTCTATAAACCTTTTGCTTCAAAGGTTAAATAAGCCCTTCTATTATCAAAAACCTCTATATACCTCTTGTTTCAAAGGTTAAATAAGCCTTTGAGTACTTCACAGTCAGTTCTTCTTCCTTTGGGAACTTTCTTACCATTGATATCAAAGGTATTGCTTGACTTTTCTCAATCACTAGGAGTCAAGTTTTTGAATGAAGAGATTTGTAAACAATAGGGGAAGGGTAGAAGTGACTCTTGAAGTCATACTTCAAGTTGTTTTAAGGAAAGTATTAAGACTTTATTAGCAAGGAAGTATAAAAACTTCTTATAAACATCTTTTTTATGTGTGATCAGAGGATCAGTGGAAAGAATTTTTTTTATTTTATTTATTTTATTTTTAGTACTTAAAATATTTCTATCATTGATTGTATTTCATATAATATATTATTTGTCAGTATTTTTTTTTTAATTCATAATAATTTAACAAGCTATTTACTAATATCTAAGAAAAGATAGTACATTGATAATCAAATATTAAATTGAATCAAAATAAGATAGATAAAGAAATTCAAACTATCTGATATAATTCTTATTATCAAAATATTTTTGAACTACATTTAAGTTACAATGTCTCTATTCAATAGAATCTTATTTATATATTATCAAATCTCTTAGTATAAACTATTTATTTATATTCTTCATATTATCAAAATTGTAATAATTATTTTTATAATTGACATTCTTTTTATAAATATAACATGATACTAGTACCAAAATATATTCATAAACTTTTTGTGCTATAGAAATATCATATGAAATTAAAATTAAGATTATCCAAATTATTTTTTTCTCTTTATTTTTAGCAGTTGAATCAAACTTTATTCCTTGTTATAGTTATATCATTTTGTTGACAATTAAAAAAAGATAATAATCTATTTGATGTGAACTTGGTTCACCAAGACCTAGTAATATATTAAAAATTAACATATTTTTGGGCTTAAATTATATTTCATATAACAAATTTGTAATAGCTATATACTGTATACTGTATATCTCCAGTACTATATATTTTATTATTAAATAGTTAAAACCAATCAATATTTAGCACCAATTTCAAATGCAAATTAGCTATCTCTTGGTTGAAAAATAATTTTGAATTTTTATCTTTAAAAGTTTTCAAATGTTACTACTATAGATATTATATAGAAGTGATTCAGAAAACACTATTAAAAGAAAAATAAATATATATAATTATAGTTGACATTCTAAAGAGATATTTTTTGATAAAATATTTTATGTCAAATAATTCAATATTAATTATAATTACTTATAGTCAAAAAATTTGTTAAAATATTTGAATAAATATTTAAAATCAATTCAAGCATTTTAGTTGACTTATAAATAATATTATAATAATTCATATTTATATAATATGATATTATCAGAAAGCTTGTTAAATTGGATATATAGTTTGAAAGAGATTTCAAAATGTGAACAAGAAAAAGAAACAGAAAAGAGTAAAAAATTGATAGTTAAATCCAAAAGATAAAAAATTACCAAATATATGAAATCATTAATATATTTGAAGATAAAGAACAAACTGGAGAAATTATACAAATGAATAAAATTTGGGAATAGTTAAGTTAGAAAAAAAAGTAAAAAATCTTGAAAAACATTTAGCAAGATAAAATCAATTAAGGCTAGTTTTAAAAAAGTCAAGCTGAAATCTTTAAGAAAAAAAAAAGTAAGTGAAAAAGAAAAAAAAAAAGAAAAAAGAAAATGAAAATAATTTAATCAATTAATGTTGTAATTTTTTAATAAATTTTGAGAAGTTTGTTAAACTTTCTAAATATTTATTAAATTTTAATACTAGATTTATAACTTTTGTTGAATTTTTTGTCACAGTAATTTTTTTATCACAATATTAATTTTTTTGTTGCAATAATTTTTTATTACAATATCAAATTTTTGCCACAGTATTATTTTTTATTAAAATTTTTAGCACAATATACAAAAATTTTTTTTTGCTATAGTATGCAAAAAAAATTTTTTTAGTTGCAATATTACTAGATTTTATACTGAATTTTTTTATTGTAATATGTTGAAATTTTTTTGCTGATTTTTTGTTAATATTTTTAATGTTAAGTGATGGCAATAAAAAATAATTCATCAATATTTTTATTATTACATTTTACTAAATTCAGCAATAATTTAGTTGTTAAATAACATAATTTTAATTAGTGTTACTATTAAAGAAAAAGATATCAAAAGATAGAAACTAGAAAACTAAAAGTAGATAATTGTCACTTATATGCAAATAGCCAATTAAATAAAGTAAGATTAATAATATTCTATATTTATATTATTTTCAAATATTATTTTTTAATGGTAATAAATAATTAAGAAAAAGATATAAAAAATTAAAAATACATAGTTACTTATTAAATAAATGTCTAAAAAAGTTATTAAATATTATAATAAATTAATAGATATAATTAAATAAAAAAAGATTTATTTATTTAAAGAAAGTGAGTTTAACCTGAAAAATCTCTCCAAAAGAAAAATAAATATAAATGATTACAGTTAATATTCTGAAGAGATATTTTTTGATAAAATATTTTATACTAAATAATTATAATATTAATTATAATTACTTATAGTTAAAGGATTTGTTGAAATACTAAAAAAAAACTCTTTCCGCTGATCCCCAATTTTTCAGAAAATTTCCTTTTTTGGTAATTTTTTTGAGAAAAAGAGAAACCAGCCAAAAAACAAGAGAAACCACCTTTACAACTAAACAACTTACAAAAACAAGTT
>CAJVPT010001915.1:0-19395 GCA_910592055.1 Acaulospora colombiana | reverse complement strand
AGATAAAAAAAGAGTAAATATATTTATTGTATTTATGCTTATTTGCAATATAGCTTGCTAATATTAAATATTTTTTAATTTCTAGTGTTGATAATATTTTTCAAGAATATGGAGAATTAAATTCAAGAACTATAGAAGCCACCGAAACAAAAGAGACATATAATACAGTTAGAACAAAATTATTCAAGCAACGGCATATAGAAAATCAAAATGAATTACAACTATATTTTTCGTTACTTTGGGTAACAGAGAAAACAGATATTTTGAAATAGTAGAAAATAAATGAATAGCAATTTCCACCTTGGCATGTATTACATGCGATTACTTAGCAATACCTGCAACTAGTATGTCTGTGGAACAGGTTTTTTCGATTAGTAAAAATTTAATTACTAATAAAAGAAACTGACTTTTAGATAAAACAGTAAGAGCATACATGTGTTTAAAGTCATGGTGGCAAGGACCTCAAGCAAGCAGCGATTAAAATTTTACTTGACATGTAAATTTTGATATACAGTATAAAATAGCATTTAATAAAAATCTTATTGGCTCTAATTATAGTCATTAAAGCTATGTTTATTAGAGTTTAAAAATAGAATTGCTTTATTGAAAGAGCAATTGTTAAAACAGATAATTTCAAAGCAGGTATTATTGTCATAATTGTTGACCTGGTACGAGCATTGTAATTGTTAATCATAATTGTTAAAAATTGATAATATGGCAAATCAACATTATAAATATGGATACAAATTTATATAAATTTTGTGATATGCGATTGGACACAATCGATTTATAAAAAAAAAAATTGCTATCGATTTCTTGTGATTGATTTTATCATTGTTTTCTTCTACTGATCAGTATAAGTAACATATTAGCTGCCCTTATATTTTTATTGACTTGTTATAACTCTTGCTGATATATATATTTGTTTTTTTTATTTTATATTTTATTCAACCATTTAACAGCCAGCTTTAACTTTGTTGATTTTCAACCTTCCAACTATCGATCTATAGTCGACCACAAGTTTTACATTCTATAGGTATAGGTGAGCTATGCTTTGTCGAACTATATACACTATTGCTATTATTTTATTATTGCTAGTACTAACTATAACCTCTGTTTTTGTTTCCAAGTTTTTCGACCACAGCTGTAATCGATTACAAGCCTTTAGCTTATACTATTAACAAGT
Organism: Acaulospora colombiana; assembly: GCA_910592055.1. Lineage (NCBI taxonomy): Eukaryota > Fungi > Glomeromycota > Glomeromycetes > Diversisporales > Acaulosporaceae > Acaulospora > Acaulospora colombiana. The sequence continues at coordinate 18,209 of CAJVPT010001915.1, read as the reverse complement.
AAGATATATTTATCGATGCTGCAATGTTCTGCTGTTACTTTATTGCTTTCAGTATTGATCGTGACACTATTAAACTAGCATGAACCAGGTTAATGAAAGTCATAAAGCTACAAGAAACTATCGATTCTTTACTGCAAAGGGTGAGTGGAGAAAATTTTTAAATCGACATGTCCTTTATATATTATATCGATTAAACATGCTGTGTGTCTCCAAAGGGCAACCTTGGACTAGTGCAAGCAGGCCCATGTCGATACAAGGTAGTGCTTGCAAGTGTCGATGAGCATCAATATTGCTTCCAGTGAGAAACCCTGGATTAGCAGCCTTTGCTGTGTCAATACTGGGGCAGGAATGGTGCAGCAAGGGTGTCTGTACCTCCAGTGGGAAACCTTGGACTAGTACAGGCAAGCTTGTTGTTAAACACTGCTTGCAGGTGCCAGTCGATACCATTTGTTGCCAGTGAGAAACTTTGAGCCAACATGTAGAATTTTATCGACAACAGGCTATTTTTGATTGTCGATTTTTGTTTTGCATTAGCAGGGTACTGTATATATTAAGCAAATTTTAAATGTCTCAATTTAGAAATCTTTATTGCTACTTTCCATTTTCTTGTATCACAAAAATACAATGACTTAATAAAATATGCTGTATTTTTAAGTGAACCGATATCCCACTTGCTGAATGTTTGTCTGGCCATTTCTAACCCTAACATCAATACTTATCAGAATGTAAATATAATAAAAAATACTAATATATATTTCAAGTTTATTAATAATAAAATATACCAGGTCAACTGATGAAAAGATTTTAAGAGATTCTTGGTTTCTTGTGATAATGATTTGAAAAATGCTGCTGCTACTTTGAGGACCAACATTGATGATGCAAAAAAATCCAAAAAAAAGACCCATAAAAATTTTGTAAGTTAAAATTTTTGCAATTTTTTTGTAACTATATTAATTTAATTGAATTATAGGTCAGAAAAAATTTATTGACTTAAAAGTATCTTGAGGAGATACATGCAGTAAAAATGATATATCTTAATTCCCTCCCTAGTTACGATAAAAAAAAAATAAAAGAAAAGTGAATATTTGAAAAAATAAACCTCTTGCCTTTCCATGTACCTGCAATCGATGCTACCTTCTGTTTTCCAAGAATAATAAAAAAAAAATAAAGAAATAATAGTTTGTGATAGAACCTCCAACAAGGTAATACTAGCTATATACCAAAATCATATTGATCCTAATATACTTGAACTTATAAGAAGCACAATTATCAACATGTTTATTTTGTACCAACAAGTTGCCCAATCACCAGAAATCAAAGAATTGGATCAAGGTATCTTAACAGCTGTAGGGTATATATTTAACTAAACTTAAGTTTTTAATTTTTAAAACTTTATTAATGTTGATATTTGCAGGTATTTTTTGATAAGAGAAAGTGGAATATTTATCTATGTACATAACATATTTGTTAAATTATAAGGATCTGAAAGACAATATTTGCAAGAAAAGAAAGTTATAGTGATAAACAGTTTTATTTTCAACTATGCTATATATATATTTCCTGAAGATGTTATCTGAAGTATACAAAAAAAAATAAAAGAATATGATCTATTTCAGCTAAATAGCAACAAATATAGTACTACTGATAAAGAAATTACAATTTCTTTTGATAATAAAAAAATATATTTAAACCATTCTTTAGATCTATATGAGGCCTATATAGTCTGGAGATATAGCAAATTTGCTAATGCTGACCTTAATTTTTTGGATCATGCAATTGAAGCTACTTGCCTAAGAGAAATACAACCTGTTAACAATAAAAAATTTGTCTGTAGTGAAGGGGATTTTGATAGAGACAACTTTTATATGGTTAATAGAGAATTAAAGTTGAAATGACAGGTATTTTTTAAATATTACAAATTATTAAAAATTTAAGTTATTAACAAATTAAAATTGCTACAATTTTTACTAGAAAATAATTTTTATTGCTGATCAGAGAATGAATTGCATAGTACTATAGTATTATCGATGGAAGATATAATTTGTGGGTTGTTTTAAAATTTGGCCAAAAAAACAGTATTAGCTATAAAAAAATAAAGAAAAGGCAAAAAAGAAGCATATCATATAGATTACTGACATAATCAATTATTGATAGATTAATATGCTTTACAAACATTTGAAACATCGATAATAAAAAATAAAGAAAAAAACAATATAGAAAATCAAGTTATTTTAGAGAGTACTGACTATAGTAAGAAGTATATTAATATAGAAGCAAGCGAACAATCATGGGTTGAATAAATAAATTTATTTAAATTTAATAAAAGAAAATTTTAAATTTAAAGTTAAAAAATATTTTCAAAAGGAAATATATTAGTTAAAAATTTTTTTATTAAAATAAAGCCAGGTTAATTTAAATTTATTTAATTTAATTTAGTTAAATCAAAGCAGTTATAGTTAAACATGTTTTGAAACAGATTCAAAATGTATCAAATCAGGTTCAAATTGTTTTTGTATTAAATCTGAATTGAATTTGAATTCAGATCAGATCAAATTGAATCAAATTTGGATTTGAATCAAATTGGATCAAACTATTATAGTTTCAAATTAGATCAGATCAGTTTAAAATAAATTGGATTTATATCCAATTCATATTTATAAAAACTGAATCGAATCAAATCTAATTAAAATCTGATCTGATTTGATCCATTGTGATTACTAATTGTTTCAGTAAAGTATTATTTGTCTCTAAAGATAGGTCCCTAAAGGGGGAGGCAGGGATATAAGTCAAATGTCTCTCACTAGGAAACATTAAAATTTTTAAATTAATAATTATAAAAAAACTACCCACAATTGTTCTCTATTATCTAAATCATTGATTTATAACATTTTTTGACTTTTGTCCCTATTAAAGTGAAGATCTATAAATTTTGTCCCTAAAAAAAGGACATAAGTAATCTGCAAAATTTTATATGCTAAATACTTTAGGGACCCATCATTATTTGTCTCAAGAATTAATCTTCTTCTTTTTTTCCTTCTTTCTATATCTATCTTTTTCTTAGAGTTACTTTGTATTTCTGAGTCTTCCTCAGATAATGTGTATCAGCTTACCTTGATATTACTTTTAATATTAGTTTGATTCAGTTATCTTGAATGTAGTTTGATTTATGTTGTTTCAGAATAGGTTTTTTCTTTATTATCATTACTGTTTTTAGTTTGAGCCCCTTCATTGCCTTGCATTGTTCCTTTTCCAAAGTGTTTCTGAGTATTCTAGCTAAGTTTGTGATTATATATAAATATACATTATCTCAAAATCTTATATAATTTTTTTACTATTGCAAAATAAATCACTGCATATTCTCTTTTTTTAGAATAAATGGATTTCTTGATATATAATATGCTTTGATTCTTACATATTGTATTGCTCTTGCTATAAGACTTATGAAGGTATTGTATATTCTATACAATTGTAGAGACTGGCTGTTATAATTTTTGAGAATGACATCAATTTTATAATCGTCTAGTTCATATTGAGTGAAGATTGCTTTAAAGGTATCTATTTTGATTTGTATAAACCATTTATTCTCTAAGTCTTATTGATTTGGAGTGAGTCGTATCTTAATTTTTCTTTAAGAGTGAGAATAGTTATAAATATAAATGCCTAAGACCTTTCTATATTTCTATAAAGTGTCTTTAATTTTTTGACAAATATAATTGCAGTCAAAATCAATTAATATAGCAATTACTGTCTTATTTTCTTTTTTTGCTACCTCTTGTTTGAAGAACTTTTTTTCTAATGATAAATATAAAGTTTTCCTTTTTCAGCTTATATAGAAATCAAGGTAAAGTTTTCTCTTTCTTTTTTGTTGATATTCTTTATATATTATAAAGTATTTTTAACTTTCTCAAAGGTAAAAGAGTCTAAGCATTATCATTGAGAAAGTCTTTTTTGAATGGTAGCATATCTTTGAGTAGACTTAAGGCATCTTGGATATAGGCTATTTGTTTTTTTTTAATATTTTTTGGTATTATAGAGATAAGAATTCCAACCTTGAATTCTTCTCTTTTGGTAATATGAAATGGATTTAGACTAAATGGCTTGGATCTATTTTATATATTTTAGGAGATTTGTTCTACTATATTTTTTTCTTCAACTCTTTCCTGAATATTTTTTATTTCAAGTTCTTCTTCAAGCTTTTCTTTCAGTTCTTTGTTGCCCATTTCTATTTCAATATTTTTTGAAATTTCAATTTTGATTATTAATTGAACTTTGATGTTCTCATTTGATAAGGTATTCTTATCTAAGATTGAATTTCCTATTATAGAATTTATGAACTTGCCTTTGGTCTAAAAAAACTGAGGAATATGAGGGGATAAACTATTTGCAGTGATGTTTTATTCCAAGATGCATCTGACTTTTTCTTTTAAGAAAGATATCATAAGGTCTTCTTCTTTTCCTTGATCTTATTTCTATAGATATAAAATATACTATTTGAGAATCTTGACTTAATGAATGTAGCTGAATCTATATTTAGAATCTTTGCAAGAATACTATCAAGTATCAAGTATTCTATTGGTCCTGGGGTTGCTAAAGCATTATCTCTTTCCGCTGATTTTCTGACCATACACAAAAAAAATGTTCACAAGAAGGTTTTATATTTCTGGCTAATAAAGTCTTACCACTTTTTTAAACCAACTTGAAGAAGTTTCAAGAGCCATCAACTACCTTCACTCCTCTGCTTACTATCTTCTTCAAACAAAAAGTCGATCTCTAGTGACCTTAAAGATCAAGAAACACCTTTTCTATCAATGGCAAAAAGTTCTGAAAGGAAGAAGAACTAATATGCCACTATCTTACATTATAGAGAAATAATACAGAAGTGTGTGTATGATGAAAGACAACTTTTTCACTCTCTTGTCATGTTTCTTCTTCTTATAGTACTTGTTTTTGATTTTTTCTGGAAATTTTATTTACCTCAATTTGATTCTGAATTTTGAGTAGCACAAAGTTTCTCACACTGTAATTGGGCAGATAGAGTTTATATTAGTAAAAGAAGTAAACAAGCTTCTATTGGTCACTTCATGTGTTCAAATGCATTTTCCCAGCTCTATAAGAACCTGGGTCTACCATAAGTTATTATGCCAGTATGGGTGAATAATGAACACTGTCTACTCCTATATCTTTGGTTAAGCAAAAGAGAAAGAACATATCCTTCTCTTCCCTCTATCAAGAAAGAAGAAAGAAGACTAGGCTCAAAGAAATACAGAATAAGAATGATGCCTTAAAAGTGTCATGCCTATTTTTTATTAGCATAAATATTGGAAGATCAGGAAGATTTTAGGATCATTTGTATCTAACCAATAATACCAACATGCAATTGAATGACCTCAGATGGATGAATAATATATCACAATGGGATATTAGACAAATGGTTCAATCTCTATAGATGGTAATACTTTGGGAAAAACAGCATAATATTTATCAAGTCTAACAAAGTGCATACCAGAAGTATCAAGATTCTCCTTTCTAGGCTGGAGTTATTGTAATGATAAAGAAGGACAGATTGTTAGATAACAGGCTTCCAACTATCCCAATGTTTATTTACTTTTCCTATATCCTAAAACTCTTTAAAATTTCTGATTTTTTATCACCCAGAAGAACATTAGTAGAAGATTCCATACTGAATAAGATATTGAAGAAAAAGACAAAAATTGGCAGATAAGGACCATAACATAGAGGTACTGAAAGCAATAAAAAAACAGGTACTGTGCCCTGAACTGATGAAGCTCTCAAAGAGTAACCAGCCTACAGTATTAATATGGTAGTAGTAACATGTCTCCAAGTTACCCATAATCAAATTATTTCCTCTCTTCCTTCTGATACCTTTTTTGTAATATAAAATCTTCACCCTTGTTTAAATTTATATAGTCTTAGCTTTATTTTTCTTCTTTAAATAGAGATAGTAGAGTAGGACAATGAACACAACCCCCCTTATCCCTTTTTGGGTTAAATTAGATAAATTAGATGATACATATATTAATCCCCTTTTCTAAAATTTTATATCACTCTAATAGTTCTTTTATTAGATCTTTGTCTGGGGATGGCTTAGTCATGAGATGGTTCTTTAAATTTATTATTAGTTTACTAGCATATCATTGTTTTCTTTTGGTTGGATATACCTATATAGTAAAACTTACTAATAAACTTGATCAAGCCAGCTTAAAAAAAAAAAAAAAAAAAAATTCTACTGATCCTGGTCTTGTCTTGTATAGTAAAAGTGTTGAAGATAATTTGAGTAGTCTATATTTCTTTTCTCTAGTCATACTTTTCAGCTATTTTAACTATTGTATTGAGAATATGAAGCCCTCTCTTCTTGTAATTTGTATAATTTTTCATTTTTTTGTCATATTGTACATGTGTAAAGGAGAATAAATTTTAGATTTGTTGTTTTCCTTTTTTGTTTGTTTATATTTAGCAAGATTTGTGGGATTGCTTGTTTGTTGTTTTGTTTGAAATGTTGTTTACTTGGGTGAAATATTGATTCTTTTTGTTTTGATCTGCTTGTTTACTGGAATGGTTATTGATCTTCTTTGTTATGAAAGATAGACCATTTGTTTATAGATACTTGGTAAACCTTACTGTATTGTTTTGATATTAACTTATTTAATATGTACATATTTCTATAACTTGTTTTATTGTTTAGACAGATATATATGGAATCAGGATATTCTACTGTTTAGTTTCTGAAAACCTTTGATGTCCTTCTGGGTTTTATAAACTTTGAGTTTTTCCTGATTTATCAATGAGAACTATTGTTGATAAAGTTCCTTCTAGTACCTAGAAAGATGTAAACTGATATTGACCTAGCTAGAAACTTGGGAAGTTAATATTAGACTCTTCTAAGCTTATTGTGAATAAGCTTGTAAATATGTTTCCTTTCCTTATAAAATAAAGTAAAGTAGAGCTATGGTAATATTATACTGCATATACTTCTTTTAATAAATAGAGTAATCTTTGGAAAAGTGGCTGAATGTTGTAGTTTATTGTTAAGTCTTAGATCTTTAAAGGATAAAGTATATTAAGCTGATTTTTGTTTTCCAAGAAAATTATCAGAAAAGAAAATTTTTAAGGAAAAAGGGAATTAGTAGAAACAGTTTGGTCTTTATTATGTGGAGTTATTAGAAGCATATTGTGATTACTACCTATAATATTTTCATTTCTTGGCTATCTAATTAGAGTAGCAAATAACTTGTTTGACTATAAGAAATTCAAATATAATCTATTCTACTATTACTTGTTGGATTTCTTTTTATTGAAATTTTTTCTTTATTTTTCTATATGGCTTGTATATCTATAAAGTTCTATTTATTAAGAAAGTTGCATAATGGAATTTTAAATCATTATAATAATTTGAAGTTTACTTTTAAGAAAGACTTTATATCTTCTGATAGGTTATAGGCTACATTAAAATCTCCTATTACTATTATATAAAAGTCTTGTTTATATTTTCTTTTAATAATATTGATTATCTTATTCTATATATTTTACACTTTAGATTGTTTAAAAGAATATTGATCTATATGATATAGATTTTTTTTCTTTTAATAAGTATATTAATAGCAATAATATATTTTTCTTTTTTTTTTTACTGATATAATTTTTTTTCAGATCTCTTTTGATTAAGAGATTGACTTCTATCTCAAATGATATATCTTTATTAATATTATAAAAATATTTGTGTTTTTTTGATTATTTAATACCCATTGTACTTAAATTGCATTAGTTTTTTTTATATAACTCTGGTATACCTATTTCCTGTTTTAGTATCTTTTCAATTAGATTTTGTTATTTTGGTTTATCTATAATCCCTTTAATGTTATATATATTTATCTATCTTATCCTCTTTTTTTATTTTCTCTAATAGTTTGTATTGTGATCAAATTTATATTTAATCAGTGTATCCAAGTGAAATTGCTTTTAAAAGAACAATTTCCAAAAAAGAATTAAAGAAGTTATTTATAATAATAAAGAAATATTAAAGAATAGATTTACCAAGAATCTTTCAAACAGTGTCACACAATGTTTTATAAGAAATATGGTTCACTCAAAAACTAAGTTTATTAATAAATCAAAAAAACCAGGACAATTTCTTTAGTCCTAAAATTAAAAGAAGATATTTAATCTTCAAGAAATCAAAATTAAGTTATACTTAAACTTCCAAAGTCAAGTAAAGTTATATTTAAACTTATCTTACTTTTGAATAAATTATAACTACTTATATACTTGTAAATATGAACCACTTGAATCTCTTAGGTCTTCTGGGCTATCCAATCTATAGTAAATTATATTATGTGTTATATTTGATATAATGATCTATGTTAATTAAGTATCAATAAGAATATTAAAGAATATCAAAGATATAATTATAAATAAATAGATAAAAATAGAAATAGAATAAAGATCATGACTAAAAATAACTATCCAAGGTATTAGAGACTATTTTTATCATACTTTCTCCTTCTTAAAAGGCAAAAACTTTTGAGTCAAGTTTCCTTACATAGAAAATAAAATCATTTCGATAAATTTCATTAGTTATTCCAAATAGATAGTTTATGGATAAGAACTTTGTTCAATAAATTTGATTTTGATTACCTTGAAAATCTTCATAGATGTACCTAGCTGTACGATAATAGTGGTGAGAATTTTGAAGTGGATTTTTCTGAAGGTACTGTTGCCACAATTTTTTGGAGTCCTGGACAATATTCAATAGTTTTTTCAAATAGTATAAATTGATTAGAGTAGCTTTATGATCAGATTTTTGCATATGTTGTTTAATTTCCAAAATAGTATTTTTAATACTATTCTTCATTAGAGCAATAAATTGTATGAAGGTTCATACTGGTTTGAAGTTTTATCAAAATAGATAACATGTCTATTTTAAATAAGTTTGGTTTCCTTGTAACTGATTGTTAGCAGCTAAGTTTAAGCATTTTTTATGGGAATTTTTCCATATAAATATTCCTTAGGTATATTTTAAGGTTATACTATTGATAATCAATCCATTCTAATTTGATTTTATATGATGGCTTGTCCAACTGATTATCAATTCCTATTCAATATTAAATAGATAGATTTGATAAACAGTTCATTACTAATTTTCATATTCCATATCTTAATTTTCTTGAAAATGTCTCGTATCAATAAACTTGAGCATGCTATTGAACATCCTAATCCAGTGATCAATTATATTATGTTAATGCAAGAAAAAAATGATCAGGCTTTACTTCACTATCATTGTTCAGAATATAAAGAAGAATTGGTCTCCTTTTGAACTGAACTTTCTATACTTTATGAGCAATTTAGAGCTTAGAGAAATACCTTGTGACAGCTTTATCTTTATGATCAAAAAACTATGATTCAATATCAGTAATAAATAACTTTACATATCCAAGTAAATACAAAATAATTGGTTTTGAAGCTTCTTTGATAGTTGACAGTACACTTAGAAATTCAAGCACTTCATCTTCATATAGAAAAACTACAAGTCCAACTAGTTCAAGCAAATATTCTTTCAAATTCACCTTTCTCTAAAGCTATCAGTAAGTGGCAGATGAGTTTAATCGGTCCTTCTTCCTGAAGTATTTTTTTAGCTTGGCAATTCTTATATCCAGATCAGAGACCAACTTATAATTCTAATATTCCTCAAGATTCAAATAATGTGCCTTCCCAAAAAGAGAAATCAAATGATTAATTTTTTTATTTGTTTTTTAATAAAAATTCCTTTTGTCACTTGATACTAAAATATTTTGTTATCACTATGATGTTTTGTGGGTCAGTGACTTGTGATATGAGATGATGCTCTAAGGGTCCTTATTTATATTTGCATTTTTTACTCCTAATAGGTATTATATATCCATCACTCATACATAATTATTATAACTATCCAACTATATTGTTATGTTCAAAGAAAATAAATTAATAAATTAAGGTAAGAGAAATTATAATTAAATAAATAAAATATAATATAATAAAGAAGAAAATAATTAAAATAAGTGACTTTTTAAATATTATAACCTCAAATACTACCCTGCACTTAGCACTACATAACTAACCAGCTCAAAGGTATATGTTATAGGTTTTTCACATTTCTAAAAAACCAAGGTTGTTTATAGTTATGTATATAGATTCAATAAGTTACTTAGTATAAATATAAATATATAATAACCAATACTAATAATATTTTTATTTTTCCTATAATATGTAATATCCTATAACTATATAATAATACTTGATTTCTAAATTGGTTATTTATAATATCTTTTCAATTGATCAGTGTTTACTACTCTTTTGAGTACTTTATTCTTCATTTTTCTTAATTTGTATACTCCTGGTGTGATAATATTGTATATATAATATGGTCCTATTTATTTTTTCTTAAATTTATTATCATGTACCTTTTTTTTGCTAATTCATATAATAAAACTTTATTTTCTATATTGAATTTTTGAACTTTGATTCGCTAATCATGATATTGTTTTGTTTAATCTATGCTTTTTCAATATTTTGTTATGTGCTAAGCCTTAAATTACTAAAATTACTAGTAATAAATCTAATATGTTACTATAGTTATTGATTCAACATATCACTAGATTCCTGTTTGCTATCCTGAAGATCAATAGGTAATCTTGCTTCATAGCTATAAAGTAGCTTAAATAGTGAATACTTAGTAGTATAATATTAAATAGAGTGATAGACAAACAGTGTTAAGTTCAGAAAAGTATCTCATATGTTATTATAATCACTTACATATTTAGCAAGAGTATTATAGAAAGTTTTGTTGAATTATTCAATTAATTTATTGGTTTGTAGATAGTAAGTAACTGAGAGTCAGTAGTGAATAGTCATTAATTTGCATAAAGCATCTATTAACTTATTAACAAATGATGTTTCTTAATCAGATAGGAGAACTTTAGGACATTTATGTCAACATATAATATCCTTATATAAGAATTTTGCAATGGTAGTATCCTTGAGAGCTTTTACTTCAGGTCACTTGATAAAATATTCAATGGTTGCAACAATATATCAATTGCCTTGAGAAGTTATTGACAAAGTTTTAATGATGTCAATTCTTATATGATCAAAAGGTTATCCAATAACTATAGGGTAAAGTTTCTTATGTGGTATAGAGGCTCCTTGCCATTGGCAAGTATTACAACTTTTGATGTATTTAGCAATAGTTTTGTACTGATTAGACCAATAATATTGACTCCTTGTTCGATTATAGGTTGCTTCAATTCCAAAATGTTCAGTAAAAATGTTTCTATGAAAGTTGTGTAATATTGATTCCAATTCAATTGCTTTAATAACTTTGAGTGGTTTCATTGGATTTTTAATATTGTATTGAAATAGTGTGTGGTATTGAGTAAGATAATGTATTACTTGTTTTTTAAAAAAGATTATTTCCTTTACCATCAAGTTCAGAGATAGTTTTCTAGTAGAGAGATAGATATATATTGTTGATAGATTTCCAAATCTATGATTAAGGTGTTGAAATTGAAGAGAGTCTTGATAATGCATCAATATTTTGATACTTCCTACCTTTTCAGTATTGAATTTTGAAGGAGTAATCTATAATAGTAAGTATCTATCATATTGTTCTTTTGTTTAAAGTGGAGTTATTAATTATTCATTGTAGAGCTGAATGATCAATAATAAGAGTAAATTTCTGAAGATAGATATAAGTATAAAAGTATTTCATGGTTCAGATGATAGCAAGACATTCAATTTCAGTAGTAGGGTAATTAAGTTTAATCCAACAAGATTTCAACTTGTATAGGCTATCACATATTCATTTCCTTGTTCATTCAATTGAGCTAAAACAGCTTCCAATTCTTTATAAGAAGTATTAATATATATAAGAAAAGGCTTGGAGAAATTTGGATAAGTTAAAATTGATGTGGTGATTAATTTTTCTTTGAGTTCCTCAAATTGTAATTGATATTTTTCATCCCAAAGATATAAAGTATTTTTTTTTTAAAAGCTTGTTCATTAGTTCAACAATGATAAAAAAACTTGATATAAAGTGGTGGTAATAAGATATTAGTTCAATAAATCCTCTCAGTTCAGTAATATTGGTTGGTATGAAAAAGTTTTTCACCTTTTTTACTTTAACTGGATTTGGTTGAATTCCATGTTGATTGATAATATAGTATGTTTCAAGAATGCAAGTTTCTTTTTGCAAAAGTGGCATTTTTCTGAATTGAACTTGAGATTGGTTTGTCTAAATTTTTCAAAAACTTTCTTTAGATATTGTAAGTGCTTCTTAAATATTACGAAGTATATGTTGATGTCATCCAAGTATACTAATATATATTTTTTCTTGATATCATAGAAAATATGATTCATGAGTTATTGAAAAGTGATTGGTGCATTTATTAATTCAAAGGACATGATATTGAATTTAAAAGTTTTTTATTTGATAATAAAAGCAGTTTTTTTCTTATTTGCTAAATTCATTTCAACTTGTCAATATCCATTAGTCATATTCAAAGAAATAAATCATTTGACCTTTCCTAGCGAGTTAAGAATTTCATCAATCCTAGATAGTGAATAAGCATCCTTTTTGATAACTTTGTTAAGATTCTAGTAGTCAACAAAAAACCTTGTTTTACCATTTTTCTTTTTAACCAATACAATTGAAAAAGTCCAGAAGCTATAAGATAGTTAAATAATTTCTTGAGTCAACATGCATTCAATTTTCTTTTTTGCAAATTCATACTCAACAGGAGATATCCTATAAGGTTGTTATTTAATTAATAGAGTGTTTTCAGTAATAATGTGATGGGTGATCAAATCAGTACATCTAGTAGGTGAGTCATTAGTTGCAATTATATCCTGATATTGTTGTATCAAATGATTAAATTGATTTTGTTGTTCCTGGATTAAATCAGGTAATTTGTTCAGCTTTTTTTTATAATCCATATTCAAGTATTGAATAAGTTTCCAATTCATGACTTTGAGTTGACAAGTATTATAAATATCAAATTCCTATTTCAGATAATAATCATATCAATAAATTGTTTTTAGTTCTTTCCATCTTTTTTGCAAAGGTTTAGAAGTCAAGAGTGGTTGTTGCATAGCTTCAAGTTCTCAAATATAAGTTATTAGTTTCTTATACTATTCAATAGTAACTGTTGACCTATCAATTTCTACCAGTGGTTGTTCATTAGAGTTCCTCAAAAGTGTACAGTAAATTTGATTCTCATTCAAAGTTTTCTCATATTTCAATTTATTAGTTGAATTATAGATTTTCTTTTTTTTTTCCTTATCCAAAGGTTTAATTCTTATAGGCCTTCCATCGCCATTAAATTTTGATTTTTTTTAACATATGACCTTGCATCAGATATTTTTGCTCAAATAATTCAAGTCCATAGTTTGATAGTTATAGTTGATAATAGTCTTGTTTTTTGTAATTCAGTCATTTCTCACAATAACTGTATATTAAGTTGATTCAAATATGTATATTTATAGTAACAGATATAGTAATTTTTTGATAATGATTAACAAATTCTTCACCTTGCTCAATAATAATTTTTTTCTTCTATTTATGTCCACCAGATTAATAGAAGATAGTTCATGGATAATATATTCTAAAGAGTTCAAAAATGGCTTAAAAATAATATTGTTTATTGACCCAGTATTAATAATTAAATAGATAGGATAGTCATCAATTTTTGCATCACAATACAATGCTTCCATAGCTTTTGAGTTGATTTGTTCAATTTGTTCAGGTATAATAGCTATTGATATAGAGGGATTTGAAAGTATAGGGGATTTCTAATTCTATTTAGATCTCCTTAATCTTTTAAATGGTGGTTTACTCACTATATAGTATTAGCAAAGTCCTGCATAGAGAGATTGAGCCATTGATTACAATTGTTGGATTGATTATTGGAAGATGATTGATTGTTGCTAGATCCATTTTTATTTATTGAATGGTTAATATTCCTTTGAGAACATTGGTTAACCAAGTGTTCAGGTTGGTTGCAAATAAAATATCACCTTTTATTGTTATTATTGTTGAACTAATTTCTATTGTTATTATTATTGTTGTTATTGTAGGACCTTCTATAATTATTGTTATTGTTTCCATTGTTGCTATTACTGTTGTTGCAGTGTGACCTACAGTTGTATTGCAAGTGTTCAACTTTTTCACAATTATTGCAGATGTGGATTTTCTTTTAATTTTCTTCCCTATTATTAATATTGATATTACTGTTGCTATTATATCTCCTATTAGTTGAAGTGGCCAATTGTTGAAATTCTTGAGAGAGTTGGATAATTGCTATTTTAATATACTTGAGTTTATTAGCATCCTGGTTCAAGTAATTGTATCTTAAATAATAGGCACTCAAAATAAAATTCCTGGAATAGACTGATTCAGTAGCATAAGCATGGTTAATAGCTTCAACCATGTTAAGAAAATAAGAAATTTCAATTGGTTTTCTTAATTTATCCCTTAATTCATTGATGAATTGCCTAGTTTTATTCTCAAAAGGGTAGTTATTATTAGAATCAATGTGCTTATAAAGTAGAGTTATTGTATTCAGATATTTATTTACAGTTCTTCTAGTTTTTGTATTTGTTGCCTTAATTGATTCATCCATTTTGATTTATAATAAATAGTATATCAAATTGTATAAAATTAATATATAAAAGATTTAGCTGGATGTGCTACATTGTCTCAATAATCAATTTAATTATCTATAGAAGACTATCCAATATGTGCAATTCCTTTGAGATAAGAGAAAAGTATTTCAAATTTGCACTGTTCACTAATACAATTTGTCTTACATCCTTTATCAAATTTATTGAGCCAAGTAAGAGAATCATGTTTCCCTTTTTTGAAGATTGATATATCCACTAGTTTTGTTTTTCTTTGATTATTATTCCTTGATATATTCATTTCAACAATTGATTCAAAGAGTTGTTACAGTATATTAATGAAATTTTGATCATTATTTTGCCTATAATAATTGATAAGTTGATTTTGTCACTTCTCTCTTTACTTATTTCTTTGCCTTTGGTCTGGCCTATTTCTGCATAGTAGTAGTTTTTGTTCATCCTTCCTATTGTCCTGATAGTTGTCATTATACTTCTCCTGCCTATTACTTTTCTTATAATCATCCTGACCTTGTGAAAAATACCTATTCCAAGATTGATTCAAGTTGTAAGAATGATCTGCTTAATCCCAAGGGTCCTGAAAAATATTATTCATTATTAAATTATAAAATAGTAGAGAAGAATAGATTGCACTGTATTGGTTGTGATTAAAAGTATCTGAAGAGTAGATTAGAGAAGAAGAGAATGAAATTTCAAGAGAGTATTTAGGATAAGTAGTTGTAAAATCTGATGGTAGTTTTGGAATCCAGTTATAAAAGTTGTTATTTATTCAATTATCCTTTCAAGAAAGATTAATTCTGTTTCAAATATTCTTTTTGAAAAGCAGTATCTTGTCAAATGTCTTTTTTGGAGAGTAGAGTTTTGTTATTGTCACCAAAATATAATTAAATTTATATTTAACCAGTATGTTCAAGTGAAATTGCTTTTAAAAGGACAATTTTCAAAGAAAAAATTAAAGAAGTAGTTTATAATAATAAAGAAATATCAAAGAATAGATTTACCAAGAATCCTTCAAACAGTGTCACAGTGTTTCACAAGAAATATGATTCACTTAGAACCTAAGTTTATTAATAAATTAAGAAAACTCAAACAATTTCTTTAGTCCTAAAATCAAAAGAAAATATTCAATCTTCAAGAAATCAAAATAAAGTTATATCTAAACTTCCAAAGTCAAGTAAAGTTATATTCAAACTTATCCTACTTTTGAGCAAATTATAACTACTTATATACTTGTAAAAATGCATTACTTGGGCCTCCTAGGTCTTTTGAGCTACCTGATCTATGGTAAATTATATCATGTGCTATATTTGATAAAGTGATTTATGCTAATTAAGTACTATAAGAATATCAAAGAATATTAAAGAAATAATTATAAATAAATAAATAAAAATAGAAATAGAATACAGATCATAATTAAAAATAATTATTCAATGGTATTAAAAGCTATTTTTATTATAGTATCTATTATTATTATTTAAAAAAGTTTTTCACTTATCTTATAAAAATGTTGATATATTTGGATTTTTTACTTCTTATATTCTATTATTTCTTATTAGAGTTCATCTGTTACTTATATTTATAATTTTTAGCAAGAAGGCAGTGGGCTCTTGCTGTTTTTGGTTGCTATCAAGGATTGATATTTTTTAAAAATGGTTTGCTTTTTTATTATTAAGTCTTGATCTTCTAAAAATTGTTTGTCCCTCTAAAGTATCTATTTTAGCATATGTCTTTCCAGATTGGTTAAAATACTTTTTAAAGAATCTTGAATACTTTCTATTTTGGATTTCATCTTATTTTCAGAAATATATATCTACTGTTTTGTTAATTTCTAATTGATTCTCTGTAGTTTTCTATTATAAAATATTCTTTTTTTTTATTAATTTCTTATCTTATTCTATTATTACTTCACTATTTGATTTGTCTCTAGTTTTTAAAGCTATAAATACTTTCTAAAATAGAAATAGAATATGTTAATTCATTATCTAATTGTAAGTCGGGTGTTGATTTATTATCTACTTTTATACTTTTGAACCTAAATTTTATATTTTTATTTCTACTTTTATAATTTTATCTTTCTGATTTGAATATTTATTTTATTTTTTATAAGAAGTAATATTCTTATAAGAAAATATGTTTTTTATATATTATATATCTTTTTTTTTGTCTTAAAACAAACTACTGTAAAATTACACTTCTTGATTATATAGAGATTTTTGAGTATAAAACATGTCTTAATTTGAATACTATTCAATGCTCTAGCTATCAAGCCAGTATAGGTTTTGTTTATATCTAGAAGCCTTAATAAGTTATTATTTTTTTCAATTAATATTTGATTGATTTTATTGTCACAGAATTCAGATTTAGAAAATATAACTTTTGATATTTCTATATCAATTGAAATTATTCAACTTGTTTTAGGATTTAAGCTGAGATATTTATACTATTTAATATAGGCTTTTACCTATGATTTTGTATTTACCTAATAGATATAAATATTTTAAACTTTTTCATATTTTTTAGATATATTATTATAAGGTTCTTATTGACCTTTAATTCACATTTATCAAATATACATGCCAGATAGTGATGTTTTTTTTAATTTTGAATTTTTAAATGACTTTTCTATCTAAATTTCTTTTTATTTTTTGTTTCTTGTAGATAGTCAAGAGTATTATATATTAGATAGTAAAGTTATCTTCCTTTTAATTTACTTATTCTATGTATTTTATAATAAATTCTTTCTCTTGTACCTAAAAAACTAATCATTTATTTCTATTAATAAACTCTTTTTTTAACAAGTTTCTTTCTTTTTGTGAAAGTTTTATGATATCACCTAGGTATGCCTTGATTTTATCTTCCATTTCTTCTGAAATATTGACTATTATTGTACTTAATTTATAAGTTTCTTTTTTTCTTATAAAGTAATAATTTGTTGATGAAATCATATTTCTATTCTTAGTAATATAGAAACTAAGTTCACTAATACATAGTCTTTTGACTATTTCTTGAAGTTTTGACAATTTTAATTCTTCTATCTTCTGTGTATATATTATTGTTACTTTATTGTCTACTATTGATTTATTATCTGTTTGTTCAATAATCTCTATCAATTTTACTTTGATTTATATTTATTTTCAAGATTCTTAATAATTTCTATAAACTTATTTTTAATGTAGAATTGTAGAAAATTTTCTTTATCCCTTTATTTTGTTGTTAAAAATATATAATATACTAAATTAGAATTTATTTCTTGTAAAAAGTTATCATATCAACTCCTAATATCTTGATTATGATACTATCTAAAATAGTATATGTTTTTAGTAATAAGGCTATTAATTTATTGAGTTTACTATATCTTTGTTGTTGTGAGGCCCATAAAATAAAGTATTTATTATATTTTATTGAAAAATTGATTAGGATATTTACTATATTATTTTTCTTTCTTTCTTTTTTTTTTTTTTAACCCACAATCATGCCACAATGGCATGTCTTTATTGAAAAATTGAAAATAAATTTACAATATT